>JACEEZ010019166.1:0-10000 GCA_016584305.1 Chionoecetes opilio
TCTTTCTTTTGTTGGTCTTCATTCATCATTCTTTTCTAATTACTATCATCATCATCATCATTATTTTTTATCATTACTTATATTATTATTATTGTTATTATTATCATTATTGTTATTAATATTATTATAAGTATTATTATTATTATTACTATCATTATAATTATTATTGTATGCATTATCATTGTTATCATGATTACCCACCATAATTTCCTTTATTTTTCCATCTTAGATTCCGAACCCTCATATATTTCCCTCCTTTTTTTCTTTCCCCTTCATAGCCTCTTTATTTCCTTGCACTCATTTGTCTCTTTTTTATCCTCCAACAAATATATTTCTTTCTTTTTTTGCCTTCTGTATTCCATTCCTTTCCCATCTCTTCCTCCCTTCCCTCTCTCTTCCATTTTGACTCCTCTATTGCTTCACTCCCATACATTTTCTCTTCCAGCCATTTTTCCCCTCACTCTTTTTTCCCCTTTTATTCAAGCATTTTCTTCACCCTTTTATATCTATTTACATTTTAATATTTCCTTCTGCCTCTATTCTTTCCATTTCCTGTTTGCTTCTTTTGCAACTTTTTTCTTTTCCTAATTTACTCTAATTTTTATTTCAACATTCTTTCTCTCATATGAACTTTTCCCTTTATTTTCCTCGCAGGGACAATTTTTTTTAGCCACCCCTATTTTTATACACATTTTCTATTTTTTTTTTTACACCCATACTTTTTTTTCTCTATTTCTGCTATATCTATTTTATTTATGCTTTTCTTTTCCCCTTGCTGTCTTTTTCTCCTCTCGAGAACATAAGAACATAAGAAAATAAGGAAGCTACAAGAGACCGTGAGGCCTACACGTGGTAGTTCCGTTGACTAAGGGAAGCGTTTATCTTCCTTTCTGTACGCTTGTTACTCCTCTCCTCTCTTCCTTTTCCCCTCTCTCTCTTCTCCTCTCTCTCTCTCTCTTCTCTCTCTCCCCCTCTCCTCTCTCTCTCTCTCTCTCATCTCTCCTGCACTTGTTATCGCACCCAATCAAGAAAGAGTAGAAGAAGAGGGTAAGAGGAAGATGGGTAAGAGGGGTTTAAAAGAAAAAAAGGGAAAGGAAGAAGAGAAGAAAGGAGAGAAGGAAAGGGAGAAGGGAGAGAGAGAGAGAGAGAGAGAGAGAGAGAGAGAGGAGAAGGAGAGAGAGAGAGAGAGAGAGAGAGAGAGAGGAGAGAGAGAGAGAGGTAAGACGAGTAAATTTTTCCTCCTCCGCCTTCTGCTATTCATCAATTTTTTCAGTGTTTCGCTTTATCATTTTCTATTCTGTTATATCTCTTGATCACACCATATTTTCTCTCTTCCTCTTTTTTTTTCCCCCTCTCATTTGTCATTATCTCCTCTTCTTTCTCCTCAGTTTTTCCTCTTCTTCACCTTCATTTATCTCTTCCTCCTTTCCTTTTATAATCTTCCCTGTGGTCTTTATTTTCTGTCTCCTACCTCCTCCTTCTCTCCTCATTCTTCTTCCTTGTCTTCCCCTTTTTCTCCTCGTCATTCTCTTCTTCGTCGCCATTCAAACTTTAAAGCAAGAGGAAGGAAGAAGGAAGAAAGTATGACTGGTTGAGGTGCCGCGGATTTCTGTATGGGGTCGGAGGAGACGAGCAAATACTCAGTATAAGGAGGCTGGACGATGTTAATACATCCGGGTCATGGGTGACATCTATCACAGATTTGCAAGACGAAGTGATCACCTGCCTCCCCTTGGGCATGGTGGATCATCGGACCACTCTGCCGTATTCACCACCATCAGCACCACTGTGGTACGCGACGAGGCTACTGCCCGAGTCAACTGGCTTTGGGTCTCGGGAGATTAGGACAGCCAAAGAAAACTTGGGCTCCATTGTGTGGACGGAGCTTCTCCACGGTGACGTAAACACACAAGTGGAGACCTTCACTAACCTCCTTCCTACCCCTCCAAAAAAAAACCCTATACCCCAGCCAAACCTACAAACCCAAAACCCCATGATCAGCCCGGGTTTTTGGTTTTCAGTGTAGGAGAGCTGCTGAAACGGGAAAGCGGCCTGGTTGCGGTACAAGTCCCACCCCTCCCAACTCAACAAACATCTGCACAAAAAAGCCTGCAAGACCATGTGCCAGGTCCAAAAGCAGGCCATAAAACCCGCTGGAGAGAGGACTTAAAGGCCAAGTACAGCAGCCAGTCAGGATAAGTAAGGAGTGGGGGTGTGGATTTAAAGCACTTTTTTGCGGGACAAAAAACCATTCCGCTGCTCACCAGCCCAAACGGGTCGGTGGCTGTCCGCGACAAGGACAAGGCTGAGCTGTGGCAGCTCATTTTTCTTTAAAGATGTCGGTACCAGACCCCTCACGCGAGCCCCAGAGATACCACCCCTCACCAGGGCCTCTCTGGAGAGTCTCGCATTCAACAATAAGGAAGTAGAAAATCATTTGCGGCAAATAGATCCCAAGAAGGCGCTGGGCCCGACAACTCAGCCCTCCCTTTACTAAAGGGATGTGCTGCCCAGCTCGCTCCAAACCACTCACCATCATTTTCCCAACAACATTCTTTCCTCGTGCAAGTGGCCCACGCAATGGAAAAAAGGCAAGAGTGGTGGCCATCCACAAAAAAACCAGCAAACGGGACCCCAAGAACTACCGTCCAATTCCCTTCTCACCCCTGTTGGGAAAATCCTGGAGTCCCTCATCACTGCCAAGAATCAACACCTTTTTGGCCCCCCACCATCTCCTCAACTCCAAGCAATTTGGTTTCAGGCAGGGAAGGTCAGCTGCAGACCTGCTTTCCCCCTTCAGTCTGCTTCCTGGAACCACTCGCTGGATAGAGGAATGGACACCTTTGTCGTGGTTTTAGCCATCGCCGGAGCCTTTGACAGGGTTTTGGCACCCAGGTCTCGTTTTCCAAGCTGAGGAGCCGGGAGTGTGGCGGCGCCCTACTGCAGCTCATCAAGGATACCTCCAAGACAGGACCTTACGGGTGGTGATCAACGGCCACCTTCCAGCCAGCAACCCATCCACGCCAGCGTCCCGCAGGGCAGCGTACTCGGGCCTCTTCTGTGGAATGTCTACTTCAACGACATTCTCCAGTTCATTCCTGAGGCCTAGGCCTACGCTGACGACTGCAAACCCCCACCTGCGACAGACGTGACTGGCAGGACACGGTGTGCCGTATCAACCTGGGATTGGACAAAAATCGTCACCTGGAGTAGTCGATGGCAGGTCAGCCTGGCCCCTGAAAAAACCCAGGGTCTGCTTATCTCCCGCAGGCAAGACATCGCCAACCTGCTTGCACCGGATATACAGCTTGAAGGCAGATCACTTCCCGCTTCAGAGATCCATCTCCATCCTTGGGGTGGAGTTTGACGCGGGACTGACCTTCACCAGTCATGCCAGGAGAGTTGCTAAAAACTCGGTCTGGAGACTCAGCTGTGTCCGGCGCATCTCCCCACCATCTGGGTGCCAAGAGGGTTGAGGTCCTGTACAAGGAACAGGTACGTCCCTCATGGAAATACTCCCCCTAGCATGGTCTTCCTGCCCGTCTTCTTTCCCCGACCACACTAAAACCCGTCCAGGAAGAGCTCAGGACTGGTTAACGACAAATATCCCCACCCTTGGTGCCTGACTCCTTTTCCAACCCCTCCAGGACGCAGGGACGTGGTAGGTGTATGTGTCATGTCCCTGCACAAGGAACTAAATCTCCCCACGCCCCCCCTGGCCCGCCATCAGCTCTCCAGGCCCCGCCGCCCCTTCATCCACCGTGTTTGGCCCACGCAGACAAGGCAAGTGACTGTGCCCTTCTCCCGGACAGAGACACCTACGTTTCCTTTTTTACCCTGCTACGGCCGTTTTGTGGAACAGTTTGTTCCCAAAAACCGAAAATCCCCCACCACACCTCGCTACAAGACCTTTAAGCGGGGGGTAACAGCTGTTGATGGTCTAAAATTATTATTAAAAATAAAATGTCGTTATATATTTAGTAGCTATAGATAGCTTTTGTGTAAAAACCTAGAGCTTTAGCTAAATATACCAATGGGACTAACAGTTTAAATAAAAGAAAAAAAGAAAAAGAGGAGAAAGAGGGGAAAAAGGGGGACGACGGAGGAGAGAGAAGAGAGAGAGAGAGAGGAGAACGAGGAGAGGGGAAAAGGAAAGTCACCCCCCCAAAAAAAAAACACACCACACACACAACACAAAAAAACCCCATACACCATGCACAGAAACACAAAATACACATGCCATTTTTGGCTTCCCATGTAATCTGCTCCCCCTATGATTACTCTCTCCCCTCCCCTCCCCTCCTCTCTCCCCCTCTCCTCCTCTCTCCTCTCCCCTCTCTCTCTCCCCTTCACTCTCTCTCTCTCTCCTCTCATAGGGTGAGAGCACAGCCGCATCCCCCTGCTATATTTTAGTATGTTTTCCCCTCTCCTGATCCCATCCCTTTCCCCTCCCTCCTTCCCATTTCCACACCCATTCTTCCCTCTTTTTCCCCTCACCATTATCTCCCTTTTCCCCCTTCTCCATTACATACTTCTATCCCTTACTTCCCCTTTTCCATTTTCCCTCATCGCTATAAAACTCTTCCTCATATTTTTCTTCCCTTTAAATTTTCCCCTCATCTTTTGGAGGACAAGGAGAAGGAAGAGGAAAAGTAATGAAGCAAAGGAAAAGGGGTCAGAAAGGAAGGAACAGGTGAAGGTGGAAGAAAAAATAGGTTGTCATTGAGGGGAGAGAGAGAGAGAGAGAGGGAGAGGAGAGAGAGAGAGAGAGAGAAAGAGAGAGAGAGAGTCTGTGTCTGTGGAGAGATAAATGTGTGTTGAAATGGAGGAGGAGGAGGGGGAAAGAAAAGAAAAGAATCTCTGCTGAGGAGTGCTTGGGGAAGATAAGGGGAAGAGGGGTATGTGTTCAAATAAATTCCCCAGTTTTCCATCTACCCCCTCCCCTTCTTCCCTCTCTCGTTCGCTCCATATATATATTTCTTCCTAGTGGGTGACTCCTCAGATACACGCTTTTTTTTTCTCATTGCATATGCTATTGTTTCTCAAATAAATAAAAAGGAATAAGAGACAGAGAGAGAGAGAGGAGAGAGAGAGAGAGAGAGGGGAGAGAGAGAGAGAGAGAGAGAGAGAGAGAGAGAGAGAGAGAGAGAGAGAGAGAGAGATCCATTGTTAGCTGAAAAAAAAAAATTTGGCCCCATTTTTTTTTTTTTATCTATTCTTTACAAACATATATGACAATCTGCTTCCTGTTTTCTCTGACCTTTTTTTTTAGCTCCTTCTCCCGTCCTTTTTCCTGCCCTCCTTCTTTTTGTTGTTTTTTGTTGCCTTTGTATGCGTGTTTTTCTGTTGTCTGTCTATTTACAATGGTCTAGTGTTGTGATGCTGAATTTCAGTAGTGAAAAAATGTATTAGAACAACCAGGGATCTTTCTATTACGTGTGTGTGTGTGGTGTGTCTGTGTGCGTGTGTGTGGTTTTGTGTGTGGTGTGTGTGTGTGTGTGTGTGTGTGTGTGTGTTGTGTTGGGGGTTTTGTGCATGGTGTGTATATTTGTGTGTATGTGTGTGTGTGTGTGTGTGTGTATATGTGTGCGTGTGTGTATGTGTGTGTGGGGGGGGGTGATTGTATGTGACTGTGTGTGGGGTTTTTGTGGTGTGTGGTGTGGTGTGTGTGTGTTGGTGTGTGTGTGTGTGTTTTGCGTGCGTTGTGTGTGTGTTTCGAACCCTTTCCTTCACGTACCAATCCCACGCAGCAGTGGTCCCCATTGTACATCTGTAAACACACATATCGTATATTTGTGCGCGGTGTAGGTTGTATTCGTTTCAGCACTACGTACGTACCAGTGACTCACAGGGACATAGCAATGTAACGATGAACAGAGAGATAAAGAGGAACACATTCAAAGTTGGTCCCAGCTCGACGTGTCCGCCGCGGTGCGGGAAGCCACAAAACCTTCGTAACTCAACAGCCGCTTCGTGGACTGCCGAAGCACCTGCAGCACCAAACTGTTGCCCTCGTTCGTTCTGGGCACCGTCAGACGTAGTCTGCCGCCTGCAGGGACAGTATCCACCCCAGCACTCATAGTCACGATCTTAGTTTTCAGTGCCGCGGACTACCTACCCCAGGGCCGCTGTGTCCTCCGGGCAGGTACATACGCCTGCTGGCCTCAGCTGTTGTTTATAGGGGTCGGCTCTTGGCCCGTGGGTGTGACTCGGTACGTCCTCCACCGTCATCTCGCCGGGATAACATGTTTAAGAACATAACTAGAAACATCACACCGGGGAAACTTTGCCCCTTAACAAGTTCTCTGCAAGATTGTGTGTCGCGAAAGACACCTCGGCGTTTTACTCCATTGCGGTGGCTTGGTTTCCCTGCTGCTGTCGCCGAGAGTGGGCGTGCTAGGGTCTGCCGTGCCCTGCTCCTCCCCGTCACGAGGGGGACCACCACCATCACCAACACCCGTCATCACAGCTTAGGGGCCACAACCCTGGTGGGTGACTCCTCAGGGAGCCAGAAATGCCTTCATCCCTTCACCAACCCCGGCACCTCCCGCTTCCCGCCGCCCACAGGGAGGTCACACTCCATCAGTGAGTCTCTCTGAGAAACCATCCTCTTCCTCTTCCTCCTCCCGAGTACCCCTTTCCTTCCCCTCCTCTTCCCCTTCGTCTTCTTTTGTATCTATGCTGCCATAAAATGATTTCTTCGTCCTCCTCATCCTCTTCTCTCTCATCTATCTCCTCCTCTTCTTCCTCCTGCCGTTCGATCTCATTGAATAAATGCTGCTGTAAGAGATTTTCTTCTCCTCCTCCTCCTCCTCCTCCTCCTCCACTGCCGATCAAACTACTCCAAAGGAGGCCACCTTCCGCCTCTGATCGAACTGCTCCTGAAGAGTCACCTCCTGCTTTACACCCTATCCGATCAAACTGTAAAAGGTACAGCAGCGGGAAATTTACGGAAGAACTCGATCGAAGAGGAAATTGTTTTGTAAGCCTGATGGGTCAGTGGTCACCTTGCTAACATCACGGCTGCCTGCGATGAGGCAACTGATAGCATCACTGAAAACACACTTCATGTCATACAACGCTGGCTCAAATGACGTTGTAAACACCAGGTCCGAGAAACTACTGAAAAAGTACAGGCGGATGATCCTGCAGTACATAATTAAAATCTTGTAATATCATTGTTTCAGGCACCCTCCCTCTATAATCCACCCACGTGCTTTCTATAACAATGCCTCAGCGCAAATTGCGTCTTAAAACACTTTGTTCAGAAGAAAGCGTTTGAATTTGCAAAACCTCTGCATTTTTCTATTGACAACACCTCTTCAAGGAAGATGGCTTACACCTGAATGGGCTGGGTCAGCTCAGATGCGCGCAGCATCTGAAATAATTTTTCAAAACCTCGAAGCCCTTGTTACGACCCGAAGATTAAAATTTTATTGGCATATCAGAATCCTGGTTGAACACTACAAATATAGACTTTTTGGAGAATATAATTGCCTGGTTATTTAATGTTTAGCTGTGAAAGGGCGAATAGAACAGGTGGAGGAGTATTAACTATCCGTAAAAAGCCAGTCTTCATCCTACCTACGGTCCCAAGAATACGAGAAAGTTAATAATGTGGATTCTCTATTTTGCAGCTAAAGATCTGCTCGAAAAAAAATATAATCGGACTCATCTATAGACCCCCAGTTCACAATATTAACGCTGATAGCCAGCTATGACCAGTTAATTGAAATGCGTAATGAGTTCGATTGCGTCATCTTTGGTGATTTCAACCTAGCCATTCCTTCCTGGGGGAATCCGCTAACTCTCATTCGGATGACGACTTCTACAGCGATTTATTAGAAAGTTCGTTAACTCAGCATGCTCACAAACCCGCGAGAGGTAACGACATATTGGAATGTGATAGGTAAGGTAACTTGAAAGACTTAGGAAGATTTTGTCGGAAACAAATTGGAGCGTGCTATCAAATCAATCGAATATAAACGATTCACGGGGATACTTAATAATATTTTGAATAATGTTATAAAGTCTTGTGTTCTAGTCGGTAAAAGACGTCCATGTAATAATAAGAATAAACCCAAGTGGTGGAACAGCCAAATAAAAATATGGGCTTTTACAAAAAAGAGGGCCTACCGTAAATACTTGTCATCTCAAAATGAAAATGATAAAATAGAGTTCGAAAGACTACGGCTCGATACGAAAAAATTGATAAGAAAAGTAAGAGAGATCATGAATTATATATTGCAAGTATCAGTATATCGAACCCCAAATTGTTTTTCAGTTAAGTGTGCAAGAAGAAAGTTATCACAGCGAACATAGTCCACTTTCCCTTAAAAACGGTAAACATACTAATGATGAAATCGAGATGGCTGAAGTATTAATGATTTCTTGCTTCTGTTTTTACAGTTGAGATATAAATGGACTGGAAGAAGTGGGCTGCAATCAAAGTAAAGTAATTCCATTGATCTATTGCGAATTCCTTGACGACACAATAATTAAAGAAGTAGATAAACTCAAAGTTAACATATCCCCCGGGCCAAACTGTATTGCACCACCGAATTTTAAAGGAAGCGTAGTACCAAATTTGTAAACCTCTTTCAATACTTTTAAACAAATCCCTAAATTCCGGTAAAGATCCTTGCGATTGGAAACTTGCAAATGTTACTCCAATACAGAAAAAAAGGTGATTTTACGCAACCGACATAATGTGGTAAATTTCTTAGAAGAAAATAATCTGACCAAAAACTCCCAGCATAGCTTTCGTAATAAACATTCTTGCCTCACAAATGTGTTAGACTTTATAATGAACGCATACAACTCGTTCGACGAGACCAAAGCAGTAGATGTAATTTATCTTGACTTTCAAAAAGACTTAGACAAATTCCCCCATAAGCGTATACTTAAGAAAGTAATGTCGCAAGGCATACATAACTTGAAATATCTAAAATTGGCTTGAAAACTGATTTTCTGAGAGAAAGCAGCGTGTCGTAATAAATTAAAAAAGCATATAGCTGGCAAGATGTTTTAAATGGTGTACCGCAGGGATCTGTACAAGTTCCTATACTTTTCTAAATTTATGTAAACAATATTGATGAAGACCTCACCTGTAAAATAACAAAGTTTGCTGGTGATACTAAACTAACGAAGAAAGTAATAACAACTGCCGATAAGATGCATTGCAATCTGACCTTGATCGCTTAATTAGTTTGGTAAATTAGTGGCAGAAGAATTTTAATACCGATAAGTGTAAGATTTTCCATATAGGAAGTAATAATTATCAAATTAACTATGTACTCAATGGGTGGATGTGAACTTTCCAATGTTACCAAAGAAAAAGACTTGGAGATTATTATAAGGAACGACCTCAATGCCCAGTAAACATTGTTCAGAAGTTGTTAAAAAGGCTACCAAATTAACTGGTTTCATAGGAAGAACTTTCAAATGTGGCTAAGTCTGTAAAAAGTCATTCGTGCACTTTTCAATGTGATCGTGCGTCCTTGATTGAATATTGCGTTCAGTTCTGGTCACCCTACTATAGAAAAGACATAGTCAAGCTGGAGAGATACAAAGAAAAATTACTAAAATTATTCCGCGCTTGCGAAACAAGCCATATGAAGAGCCGATCGAAGGAACTTAACTTGTTCAGTTTGTCAAAACGTAGGTCGCGAGGAGACTTAATATAATTGTTTAAATGTTCCATGGCTTCGATAATGTCAACATAAACGACTATTTGAATATTGATTGGACAAACACTATTCGTAGTAATGGATACAAGATCATTGGTAAGCGATTTCGGTCACATGAAACGAAAGTACTTTTCTTTAATAGAGTTATTAGTATTTGGAACTCTCTTCTAGCGCAAATAGTTATTAGTAACACGGTGGAGGCGTTTAAGAACAAATTAGATAAATTCTTAGAATCAACTGCCCAACTCGATTACTTCGGTCCTACGTAATTTATTTATTTATTAGTTTTTATTTATTTTATTTTATTTATT
>JACEEZ010019166.1:15370-20370 GCA_016584305.1 Chionoecetes opilio
CCTCCCCCCCCTTTTTCCTTTTTCCTCCCTCCCCCCCCTTTCCTCCTCCCCTCTTGATGTTCTCCTTCAATTCCTCTCGCTCTTATCCAGGAAGCAGCTATTGTGTGGGAGAGAGAGAGGAGAGAGAGAGAGAGAGAGAGAGAGAGAGAAAAGAGGAGGAAGAGAGAGAGAGAAGAAGAGAGAAGAAAGAGATGAGGGGACTAGGTAGAAGGCAAGGGTGAAAGGATTGAATAAAGGAAGAGTATGAAAGTGAATTCTCTCTCTCTCTCTCTCTCCCCCTCTCTTCTCTCTCTCTCTCTCCCCTCTCTCTCCCCCTCCTCTCTCTCTCTTTTCTCTTTTCTCCTCTCTCTCTCTCTCTCTCTCTCTCTCTCTCTCTCTCTCTCTCTCTCTCTCTCTCTCTTCTCTCTCTAACACTCACTCCTCTCTCTCTCACTCTCTCAGGAAGTTGAGCTCATGGTGGATCTCTGCGTGGGCGGCGTTCTCAATTCTTCCACGCCCACTTGTGCCCACGCCCACCCACGCCCGTTGCCCCCTGAAGAGTGTAGGGGGCGGGCGAGACTTCCAGGGGGCGCCGGACGTCTCAACACAGGCCACCCACTGATTCTGGGGGGTCGGTCAGCCCACTCTCACGCCCACACGCGTTTGTATCGAGGGTGTGTGAGACATCTACGACTGAACGGTGAGGTGGGTTGTCTCTCTCTCTCTCTCTCTCTCTCTCTCTCTCTCTCTCTCCTCTCTCTCTCTCTCTCTCTCTCTCTCTCTCTCTCTCTCTCTCTTGGTTTTATAAAGTAAGATTTGTGTTGTTCAAGGAATGTAATATTTGTATTTTATGTAAGTTCTTCTCTCTCTTTTCTCCTCTCCCCTCTCTCCTCTCTCTCTCCTCTCTCTCTCTCTCCCCTTCTCCTCTCTCTCTCTCTCTCTCTCTCTCTCTCCTCTCTCTCTCTCTCTCTCTCTCTCTCTTTTTAACTCTCTCTCCCCCCCTTACTGCTCTACCTCTACAAACAGTCAGCTTGTTTTGTTTTGTTTACACTCTTAACAGCTGATGGATCTGGCGGCGGGCGAAGTCTCCCCTGCAACCAAGTGTCCTGAGCCCTCATGCCCCTCAGCTGGCGTGCCCTGCGACGTACACGGCAGGTAAATAAATATACATGGCAATTAATACGTAGGTCGATAAGATATACCGTAAAATGAATAAGCTATGAGAGGAAGATAGGTAGATTTATGAGACAAGGAGAGGGTAAGGACAAGGTAAATACATCAAAATAGTAGGTAATACAATAGGTTTTAGGTAAAGGTAAGTACAGTAGGTAAATTAGGTACACTAGGTTAAATGATAAGATGGACTGTAAAAAGAATAAGTTACGAGGGAAAGTAACAAGTGAGTAGAATTTATATATGAGAGAAAGGAGATCTTAAGGAGGAAAGGAGAGACACGGCAGGTAAATACATATAGATAGTAATTGATACATAGGTAGATAAGATATACTATAAAATGGATAAGTTATGAGAGATGATAGGTAGATTTATGAGACAAGGAGAGAAAGTGAGTGATTTAACAGCTACAAACACAAACCAAAACACACAACCAGCACACCACACACACAACACACAACACACACAACACACACAACAACACACACACACACAACACCACACAACACAACACACACACACACACACAAAAAATAGACACAAACACACACACAAACACACACAACACAAAACACACACAGACAAACACACACACACAAAACACACAAGACACACAACACACACCACACAACACACACACAACAAACACACACACACACACACACAAACACAACAAGAACACACACAACACACAACGACACGCAAACACAAAACACACACACACACACACACAACACACACAACCACACACACACACACACACACACACCACACACACACACACACACACACACACACAACACACACCAGAGGTGAGCACAGCACAACGAAATCACTTCGCAACACCAAATCCGCAAACCCAGATCTACGTTCCGCAACCGCAAATCCCAATTCTTGAAGTTCACATTCCGCAACCGTAAGTCCGCACAACCGCAAACCAATTAGGTGATATTTTTGTTGCATATTGCAAAAATAGAGGTAAAGCAACTTTTTGGGGTTTTAGTAAATTATATATATTATATATTATCACTGATACATATATATGTATATATATATATATATATATATATAATATATATATATATATATATAATATATTATATATATATTATATATATATTGTATTTGCGGAAATGCTTCCGCAAACGCAAATCCGCAAACATTTACACTTCCGCAAATCCGCAAACGAATTCGGGCTTCCGTAATTTGCGGAAGTTGCTGTTTGCGCAAGTATTTGCGGTGCCCACGTGCCCACCTCTGGTGTGTGTGTGTACGTACGTGTGTGTTTTGTGTGTGTGTGTGTGTGTGTACATACTAAGTCGTAATATATACGGTCGGTGGGCACGGCAGCCTCGGCCCCGGGGGAGTCGGTGGGCACGGCAGCCTCGGCCCGCGGAGGTCGGTGGGCACGGCAGCCTCGGCCCGCGGAGGTCCCGGGGGGACCCCGGGCAGTCTGGCCGTCGGGCCCCCCGGAGGTCGGTGGGCACGGCAGCCTCGGCCCGCGGAGGTCGGTGGGCACGGCAGCCTCGGCCCGCGGAGGTCGGTGGCACGGCAGCCTCGCCCCGGCGGAGGTCGGTGGGCACGGCAGCCTCGGCCCCGCGGAGGTCCCGGGGGGCACGGCAGCCTCGGCCCGCGGAGGTCGGCAGCACAGCACCTCGGCCCCCGGAGGTCGGTGGGCACGGGAGCCTCGGCCCCGCGGAGGTCGGTGGGCACGGCAGCCTCGGCCCCGCGGAGGTTGGCAGGCACAGCAGCCTCAGCCCCGCGGAGGTCGGTGGGCACGGCAGCCTCGGCCCCGCGGAGGTCGGCAGGCACAGCAGCCTCAGCCCCGCGGAGGTCGGCAGGCACAGCAGCCTCAGCCCCGCGGAGGTCGGTGGGCACGGCAGCCTCGGCCCCGCGGAGGTCGGTGGGCACGGCAGCCTCGGCCCCGCGGAGGTTGGCAGGCACAGCAGCCTCGGCCCCGCGGAGGTCGGTGGGCACGGCAGCCTCGGCCCCGCGGAGGTCGGTGGGCACGGCAGCCTCGATCCCTCGTTGTGAAGACTCGAAAAATCAGGTTGGAGTTAGGAATTAGGTTGGAGTTAGGAGTATTGGAACTTTGGAGCTTGGAGTTGAAACTGTTGGCTTGGCGTCTGGTGGAGGTGGTGGTGGTGGTGGTGGTGGTGATTGTGAAAGCTCGGAAGGTCAGGTTGGAGTTAGGAAGAGTGGAACTTTGGATGCGATAAGGGTGAATTTCCCCTCAGATTTCCATTGTAAATAAACCTTCAGTGCGTGTAGTCCCAAGCCTTCAAAGACATCCTAAGACATCTTTAATACGAGGGACCATGGTCAAATCACGCCAGTGTCTGCGGTAAAGTTCAGAGAGAATGGAGCCTAACAGAAGGAAAGTCGTATTTCGCTCTCAGAAGCAGGAGTGTGGTGGCTCCTCCTACCCGATGCCACCAAAGCCACTCAAGCGAAGGGCTGCTTCCCCTTCACACAGCGAGGAACTTGGTCCTCCTGGCAACAAGAAGCGCAAGTCCACGCCTGCGCCTCGTCATGATGTGAGCCTAAAGCCAGGCGTGGTGACAAGACTGCAGCTCAAACGAAAGATCGCCCAAGTAGAAAACGAGGAGCATTCGCCAGAAATTAAGAAAGTTAAGCATACCTCCGTGGTGGAGGAGGATTTGTGCGCGGAACCAGGCGTAGGTGAGTCTGATGTCAGGAAAATCATCAGACTGGATGCCGCGAAAGATTCGTGTAGAAAAAGACATTAGGCATCGCGGCGCGGCCAGTCTCCAACGCCGATGAAGAGGCTGAGATTTGAACCCAACCACGAGGAGGAGACAACCGCAGACTCCGTAGAAAAGACTCAAGAGTCGTCTCAAAGCGAGAAACAAGAGGCGTGGCCAGAGTCCGGGGCCGAAGCGTCCTCCCCGACACCCAAGAGCCAGACGGAGGAAAGCGTGAAAAGTCCGTCTGGTAGTCGCGCGTCCGTCGAGGAGGAAACTGATCCTGGTGATGAGAGTGAATCTTCACAAGGGACTGACGGAGATGAGACAGGCAAGGCGACAGCCAGAGGTTCGATAATGGAGAGTGGCGCCCTGGTTCGTCTGCGTCACAATGGCATTCATCTGCTGGAGAAGCGTGAAGTGGAAGAAATGAGCCACTTTTTTATCAAGAGTTTGGGCGGCGGCAGCTACGGGACGTGCTGTCTGGTCCTGCATCCCAACACACACCAGGAACTCGTTATCAAGACCTTTCAATAGGATAGCCTCGCGTTGAACAATTTAGTTGACGAGGCGATCAACTTGAAGGAGCTGAGTGTCCTTGGTGTGCAGCGTCTGCTCGGCGCGTGCCTCGAGACCAGACAGTTAGTCACTTATTACGCCGGAATGACCGTTGGCAAGTTTTTCAGCTCGAGTAATTCGTTTGCAGACGTCATCAAAGTGATTTTGCAGGTTTGCCGCACGTTCAAGCGAATAGCCAAGCAGGGCTTTGCGCATAATGACGTCAAGGGGGACAATATATGTGTGCTCATGACGGCCTAGGGGCCAATAGCCACTGTAATAGACGTGGGTTTGGCCGCCAGGCTGGGCACCTCCACTATCTACGATAAGTTATCTATTTATCACTTGCGAGGCTACCCCTGGATCGCCCCGGAGCTTCTGCTACACACCCACCCGTGCAGCGAGGCGAGTGACGTGTGGGCCCTGGGCTACCTTATCCAGGGAGCGTTGGGGCTGCACGAGGGGCAGCACCCTCACCCCTCACTGGCCGAGGTAGCGGGTTGGGTGCGGGCGGCAAGCTAGGAGCCCAGTGAGCGGCCCGGCCTCAGCGCGCTCATCGGGATGCTGAAGGCGGTGCTTCAGAAA
>JACEEZ010019166.1:35370-42870 GCA_016584305.1 Chionoecetes opilio
AATAATATATAATAATAATAGATAAATGATAATAATAATAAATAATGATAGTATTAGTATTAACATTAAAAGCAGCGGTAATAATAATACTGATAATAATAATAATAATAATAACAATATCAACAGCCATAACAAATGTCAATTGAATGATATATTTGCATAACACACACACACACACACACACACACACACACACACACACACACACACACACACAACACACACACACACCACACACACACACCCACACAGTGACACACACACACACACACTCACATACAGTGACACACACACACACACACACACCCACAACCACACACCCACACACACACACACACACACAGTGCACACACACACACACACACACACACACACACACACAGTGACACACACACACCCACACCCACAAGCACACCCACACAACCACACACACACCCACCCACACACACACACACCCACACACACCCACAACCACACCCACACACCCACACCCACACACACACCCAACCACACCCACCACACACAACCACACACCCACCCACACCCAAACCCACACCCACCCACACCACACACCCACACAACCCACACACCCACACACCACCACCCACCCACACACCCACCCACCCACCCACACACACCCACAACCACACACCCACACCCACCCACCCACCCACCCACACACCCACCCACACACCACACACCCACACACAATAGACAAACAAAACTATATGTAATACAAACAACACAATTCACTTTTCCCATAACATAATAAAGCTTCCAGAAAAACAACAGCGAAATAGAAATACAGAAATTCATAAAAAGATTGAAAACATAATCCCGTATGCAAACCAAGACGTGCTTTGCCTCTATTCTTGCTTGCCCTGCCCACGCGCGGCCATCACTTGGGGGGAAACATCAATAAAAACACTGATTGGCTACTCATCCCCTTACAGGCTTACACACTCCTAAACACTTGCCTAATGCCTTTAACCCCTTCACGCCCAGATCTTTCCTTTGCTATATAAAATCGTCTGTTGTCGAGCCATAAAATTACGTAAAGTAACTGAATATACCAAATTAGTTAGTGGACAAGGATACTAAACAGGTCATATCTATAAAATATTGTTTATATTCACTAAAAATCGTCTAATGATATGCAAATTACAATGGAAATTACGTTCTGGGTCTCAAGGGGTTAATAGCTCGAGCATATGACTAAGATTGATGGCCAAAAAAAATGACTAAGAGAGAGACTGAGAGAGAGAGAGAGAGAGAGAGAGAGAGAGAGAGAGAGAGAGAGAGCGTGAAGGAGAGAGGGTAGAGAGAGATCGAGAGAGAGACGAGAGAGGAGAGAGAGAGAGAGAGAGAGAGAGGAGAGAGAGAGAGCTACTGAACAAAACACACAATACAACTTTTTCTAAAACTCTCTCTCTCTCTCTCTCTCTGACCCCAGGCTACCTCTCTCTCTGTAACCTCCTCTCCCAACCGGCCCCCGTTACATTGACCACTCCATCCCCCCCTCCCCCCCTTTCTAGCACAATAGCTATGCTCCCCCGTCCCCCCCTACACACAGAATGGATTCGTCGACTCTAAAAAATGAAGAAGAAAAATACAGTAAGAGATTCGTACCGTATGTGTGTGTGTGTTCTCTCTCTCTCTCTCTCTCTTTCTCTTCTCTCTCTCTCTCTCTTCTCTTCTCTCTCTCTCTCCTCTCTCTCTCTCTCTCTCTCTCTCTCTTCTCTCTCTCTCTCTGGGTTCAGAAAGGTAGCTTGTGATTCATCATTTTTTCTAACCTCCTTCTGGTCCTCCTCACCGGAAATCCTTTTGTAAAATTCTCTTCTTCTTCCTCCTCCACATCGTCCACTTCCACCCGCACTTCCAGATTCCTGCACCCAAACTCTCTCTCTCGCTCTCTCTTCTCTCTCTCTCTCTCTCTCTCTCTCTCTCTCTCTCTCTCTCTCTCTCTCTCTCTCTCTCTCTCCAGGCCGGATGTCGTTTTGTACTATATGTCATTTTTTTGCATATATTCAGATACACAAAGACGAGGAAGCACACGGACAATTACTGCTTCACGGACGCTTAATTACATTGCCTTGTTTTGCTGACCCCGTGGCTGTTTTACCTGTGTGTGTGTGTGTGTGTGTGTGTGTGTGTGTGGTGTGTGGTGTGTGTGTGTGTGTGCGACTCTCTCTCTCTCTCTCTCTCTCTTCTCTCTCTCTCCTTCTCTCTCTCTCCTCCTCTCTCTCTCTCTCTCTCATCTCTCTCTCTATCTCTCTCTCTATCTCTAAAACAGGTGTGAGTTAACGTTTTATTTTTTACTACATGAATTAGCAGGTTATTCCCCCGCCCCATCTTCGCGGTAACAGGTTTTTTTCCTCCCTTCTCACATCCTACACTTCCCTCCCTCACCCTCCCCTCCCCACCCCTCCCACATCCTGCCCTCCCCTCCCTCCCTCACATATCCTACACTCCCCCCCTCCCACACTACACAGGAGGAACTAGCATGATAAGATCCACCATTGTCATGCTTGCTTTAAGAACACAGTCACTATACTTATTCGCACCAAATTAACCCCTTGAGGCCCAGAACGTAATTTCCATTGTAATTTGACTACCATTAGACGATTTGTAGTGACTATAAGCAATATTTTATAGATATGACCTGTTTAATATCCTTGTCCATTAGCTAATTTGGTTTATTTAGTTACTTTTTCGTAGTTTTATGGCTCATAACAGACGATTTCATATAGCAAAGGAAAGGTCTGGCGTAGGGTGAAGCGGGGGGGGGGCACATAGAGAAACTAGGCCGCATCAGAAAGAGGCAACCTCCCCCAAAAAAAAAAGAAAATATAATAAAAAAATTAGTTAAAAATTATATATATATATATATATATATATATATATATATGCACTCAGTATAAGCGCATACCTCCTGCCGAATATTTCATCAATTGGTTGCCATGGCAACAGTTGTCAATAGATTTCAACCAAAATTAAATCAGTTCTTCCTTATACCAAATAGACTTGGTATACCGAGTTTGGTCCAAATTTATTCGTAACTTTTCGAGAAATCCTGTACACTAACAAACAGACAGACAGACAGACAGACAGACAGATCGGGGTGAAAACATAACCCCTCCAACTTCGTTGGCGGAGGTAATAAGGAAGGTACAAGAGCCCGCGAGACCTACACGAGGTAGTTCCTGTAAATTATATAATTGTATAGTTGACGTAATTTCTGTTGTTTCTGCCTTGGTGAAGCTAAAGTAAGTTCATAAAACATTGTAAGTGTATTTGTTTTGACTCAGTTTGATGCCTTGTTTTTGTTTCTAGACACACACACACACACACACACACACACACACACACACACCAATAACAATGGAGCCTAACAATGATCTGTCAATTATAATATTTACCCAGGAAATAAAACCAGTTATCATAATAAATAATGCAATCTAAAAGAGAGAGAGAGAGAGAGAGAGAGAGAGAGAGAGAGAGAGAGAGAGAGAGAGAGAGAGAGAGAGAGAGAGAGAGAGAGCAATGGGTGATAGGAAGGAAGGAAGGGAGGAGCAAAGGGAGGAAGGAAGGAAGGGCGTGCCACAAGGGAGCATAATAAAGACAATGCTCCCGGTAATTATCGTGAGTGCAGGTGTGACTTAATTACTTTAAACAAACACCTGTGCCACTCATCAACGCATTATCATCATTATTATCATTATTAACATTAGTTTTGGCTGGTTAGTAAGCTCGCTTAACTTCTTATTATTATTACTATTAGTTTTGGCTGGGTAGTAAGCTCGTTTAACTTATTATTATTATCATAACCATTAGTTTTGGCTGGCTAGTAAGCTCGTTTAACTTATTATTATTATTATTATTACCATTAGTTTTAGCTGGCTAGTAAGCTCGTTTAACTTCTTATTATTATTACTATTAGTTTTGGCTGGCTAGTAAGCTCGTTTAACTTATTATTATTATTATTATCATTAGTTTTGGCTGGATAGTAAGCTCGTTTAACTTATTATTATTATTATTATCATTAGTTTTAGCTGGCTAGTAAGCTCATTTAACTTATTATTATAATTACTATTAGTTTTAGCTGGCTAGTAAGCTCGTTTAACTTATTATTATTATTACTATTAGTTTTGGCTGGCTAGTAAGCTCGTTTAACTTATTATTATTATTATTATTACTATTAGTTTTGGCTGGTTAGTAAGCTCGTTTAACTTATTATTATTATTAACTATTAGTTTCCGCTGGTTAGTAAGCTCGTTTAACTTATTATTATTATTATTATTATTATTAGTTTTGGCTGGTTAGTAAGCTCGTTTAATTTATTATTACTCTCATTAGTTTCCGCTGGTTAGTAAGCTCGTTTAACTTCTTATTCTTATTATTATTAGTTTCCGCTGGTTAGTAAGCTCGTTTAACTTATTATTATTATTATTATTACCATTAGTTTTGGCTGGCTAGTAAGCTCTATTTACGAACCCACGCATACATAAGATGAAATAACATACATTTTCATTATCATATCATTGAAAAAGAACGAAGGAATAACGAAGATTCTTAATTTAATATCAAGACACTTTCTCCTTGCTAATAAAAGGAAGGAAGAATAAAAGGTTGATCTACACCTGAGACCAATAAATTTTCCCTCTCTTTCTTCCTCCCTCATTTATCTCCCTCCCTCCCTCCTTCCTTTATCTCCCTCTTTCCCTCTCTCCTTCCTATATCTCCCTCCATCCCTCCTTCCTTTACCTCCCTCCTTCCTTCCTTTATAACTCCCTCCCTCCCTCCTTCCTATAACTCCCTCCCTCCCTCCTTCCTATAACTCCCTCCCTCCCTCCTTCCTTTATCTCCCTGTCTCCCTCCTTCCTTTACCTCCCTACCTCCTTCCTTTACCTCCCTACCTCCTTCCTTTACCTCCCTACCTCCTTCCTTTACCTTCCTCCCTCCTTCCTACATCTCCCTCCCTCCCTCCCTCCTTCCCATATCTCCCTCCCTCCCTTCTCCCTTTCCTCCACCCTTCCATTTGACCCTATAGCTTCTCTCACGCCCCTTTATCCCCTCTCCTGACCTCAATCTCAACCCTCCCCTTTGCTCCCCTCTCTCCCCTCACCCACGCAGTCCCCTCCTCCCTCCCCCCGCCCTCAGGTGTCCCTTAAGCCCCCTGGGAACACACTTAATCAGGGGGAGCGACCAGCCCTGGATCCCGACTTTATGGTTGCCTCCCCCGGGTTGCGTAAGTGAGGGAAGAGGAGGAGGAGGAGGAGGAGGAGGAGGAGGAGGAGGAAGAGGAGGAGGAGGAGGAGGAGGAGGAGGAGGAAGAGAAGGAGGATTATGGAAACAAGATGATACGATGGAAGGGATGTAAATGGCAGAGAGAGAGAGAGAGAGAGAGAGAGAGAGAGAGAGAGAGAGAGAGAGAGAGAGAGAGAGAGAGAGAGAGAGAGAGAGAGAGAGAGAGAGAGAGACCAGATTCTCAAACAGATAAACATACAAACGCAAACAGACAGAGGAGTAATTAAAATGACGTAGACAAAGAAAATAAGAAATAAATCAAGATAAGGACATAGTATAAAGATTAGAAAGGTAAACAGGCGGCGTCACACTAGCACTTTTTCCGTCTATTTTTACGATTTCCGTTGGTTTTTTCTCGTTCTGTCTAGTTGTTCCGTCTGACCCAGTCAAACGATCATGATCGTCTTGATATGGAAAGTTGAAGACAACTTTCATAGTCCAATCAAAATCCATAGTGATTACTTTAAAGATATTCGATATAAATTAGGATTTTTTTGCAAATTATAATTCAATACATTTGAAAGTATGAAAAATATTCAAGTGAATATTGCACATGTAGATACATTTAAAAGCCGGTTTTATAAAACAGCCAACAGTCTCTCGCATGACTCGATTGTTGTGTATATTTTTCAAGACACTCAAAAATCGTTTCTCACTCTTCAAGACTTCAACTTGTAATTATAGACGAAATGCTGTGGACACGTAGTTCAGAAGAATTTTTCATAAATAAGGAGCGGGAGTGACCTCACGCCCCGCCCACCTGTGACCTGACTCTTGGTGTATATAGAATATAGATATAGAATTATATATAGACCAAGACCTGACTGTTGCTGCGGCTCCAGCGGCGGGCTGATGCCCGTTCATCTATTACTGTTTTTATGTATATATGTGTATGTATTTTAGCTTGTTTGGCTCGTCTACGATTGATAATTACACATAATTAAGTGTATACCAGCGATAGCTTGCCCTGGCGTCGGAGCCATGTTTGTTTACAGTCGCAGGAACAGCTGACTGGTAGTGCAGGCGAACGATTGTGTGTGTGACGGCTTGCAGTAAAAAAATTGTTAGTTTTTAGAAAGTTGCTGGAAAAAATAGACGAAAAAGTGCTGTGTGACGCCGCCTTTAATAAGGACTGGCCATCGAAATACTTTTAGAGGGGATGGGTGGATAGATAAGAATATGATAAGAAGAGATAAGAGTGAAAGGTGATGGACGAGTGAGGATAAAGAGGAATAGGAGGAAGAGGAGGTAGATAAGGAGAAAGAAGAGATGAAAGAGAAGGAGAGAAGAGGAGAAATAGGCATACCAACCTCAAAAAAGGAAAAAATAAGAAATATAACGAAAACTTGCAATCATTAATAAGAAAGAAATGTAACGAAAACTTGCAATCATTAATAAGATAGAAATATAACGAAAACCTGCAATCATTAATAAGATAGAAACGTAACGAAAACTTGCAATCATTAATAAGATAGAAATATAACGAAAACTTGCAATCATTAATAAGATAGAAACGTAACGAAAACTTGCAATCATTAATAAGATAGAAACGTAACGAAAACTTGCAATCATTAATAAGATAGAAATATAACGAAAACTTGCAATCATTAATAAGATAGAAATATAACGAAAACTTACAATCATTAATAAGATAGAAACGTAACGAAAACTTGCAATCATTAATAAGATAGAAACGTAACGAAAACTTGCAATCATTAATAAGATAGAAATATAACGAAAACTTGCAATCATTAATAAGATAGAAACGTAAACGAAAACTTGCAATAAATAATAGAGTAAAAAAAAAAAAAAAAATAACCACGAACATTATAGAAAAAAATGCAAAAATAAGCCCAACCAGAAAGGAAAGCGACAAATATAGGAATAAATAGGAAAACGATAAGAGGAAATAGCGCACAAAAATCTTCCATCCTTAGATAAATATAAAGGTAAAAATATAATTCCAGAGTAAACAGAGGTGCGTGAAGGCCGCTGCGTCAAGGAGGGAATGACAACCCGAGAATTGACAAAAAAAAAGAGAGACGAAAAGCATTATTTACACGGGTGAAATAATACGAAAAAATTAAGAAACAATACCCATGATTCAAGGTGTGTGTGTGTGTGTGTGTGTGTGTGTGTGTGTGTGTGTGTGTGTGTGTGTGTGTGTGTGTGTGTGTGTGTGTGTGTGTGTGT
>JACEEZ010019166.1:50370-52870 GCA_016584305.1 Chionoecetes opilio
CTCTTCCTCCTCCTCTTCCTTCCCTTCCATCTCTCCCAAAGGACCTTAATCTCTTCTTCCTTCTCCCTTTTTATTGTACTTTCTTTACTTACTATTCTTTCTAGCATGCAGTGTAGTACCATGAACCTCCTTTCCCCATAACAATAAAAATAGGTCTATCTCTTAACTCCAGATATTTGATTAATCTGTACCTGGTTAGATTAGTGGTGAATGAAGGGGTAGAGAGAGAGAGAGAGAGAGAGAGAGAGAGAGAGAGAGAGAGAGAGAGAAGAGAGAGAGAGAGAGAGAGAAGATTCACCCTCAACCTTCACTCTCTCCATCATAACATTCCTTTGTGGTTTGTGAGTTGGTGTGTGACGTAAGGTTAATCTCTCTCTCTCTCTCTCTCTCCCCTCCGTCTTCTCTCCCTCTCTCTCTCTCTCCCCTCCGTCGTCTCTCCCCCTCTCTCTCTCTCTCCTCCGTCGTCTCTCCCCCCCTCTCTCTCTCTCCTCCGTCTTCTCTCCCCTATCAAATGTTTCCTCTCACGGCTTTTCCTTCCTCCTTTCCTCTCCTCCTTCTATGTCCATTCCTTGCTCTTCATTAATCCTCTATTTTTAACTCTCCTTTCTCTTTCCTATCTTCCTCTACGGCCTTTCTCCTTCTCTCTCTATTTTCTTTCCCTTCCTTTCCCTTCCTTTCCCTTTTCCTTTATGTTGTTAAATTTTCTTTATTCTGTCTGTCGGATTTGGGTCTTCGTCTTTTACCTCTCTCTCTCTCTCTCTCTCTCTCTCTCTCTCTCTCTCTCTCTCTCTCTCTCTCTCTCTGACTTCTCTTCCATTAATTCACGTCTTCGTTTGATTATATTCCTTTATGACTCTCCTCCTCCTCTTCCTCCTACTCCTCTTCTTCTTCCTTCTCCTCCTCCTCTTATTCCTAGCTTTCATCCATAATTGGTCAATCACTCCAGTCATCTTTGCTTTACTCCCATCTATCCTCTCTCTCTCTCTCTCTCTCTCTCTCTCTCTCTCTCTCTCTCTCTCTCTCTCTCTCCTCTGACGAAAGAAGGAAGATCACCCTGGGCCTACGGTATCCTGTCATTACTTATGGGAAGGGAGAGAAAGGGAAAGGGAAGGGAAGGGAGGGGAAGGGAAGGGAAGGGAAGGGAAGGGATGGGAAGGGTTAGACACATCCTCAGACCTCCCTCCCTTTCCTCCCCTATCTTCCCTTTTAACCTTTCCATCACTATATCCTTCCCTACTTTTCCTCTCTCCCTTATTTATCCCTTTTTAATGTCCTCCTCCTCCTCTTCTATTCCCTTCATCTCCCCATTACCTGTGTTACCTGTGCGTGACTTCCCGGCTAAGGGGAGGGAAGAGAGGGGAGGAAAGGGGGATGACGTGACACCTGGAAGACAGAGGAAGAGGAGAAGAAGGAGGAGGAGGAGGAGGAGGAGGAGGTGGAGGAGGAGGAGGAGGAGGAGGAGGAGGAGGAGGAAGGAAGAAAGGTACAGATGTGCTGGCTTCCACACCCGAAGCCCCAATGTTACCGCAAGGGTGTGTGTGTGTGTGTGTGTGTGTGTGTGTGTGTGTGTGTGTGTGTGTGTGTGTGTGTGTGTGTGTGTGTGTGTGTGTGTGTTTCGTTGCTGTATTTTTGCTCACATGCTATAAAATGTAAGGCAGAAAAACAACTAATTCCTCACACACACGCGCGCACACACACAAACACACACACACACACACACAATACTTGTTTTTGTCTGGTTCTTGAGGTCAACGCTCTGCCCATCATGGTGACTGTCTACCCACACCTCACGTCCTTCCTGCCTCCTTCATTCACTCCTTCCTTTCTTTCTTCTTTCACTGATCTCTTCCAGTCTTCCTTCCTGTCTCCATCATTCAGTCCTTTATTCCTTCATTCCATTCTTCTTTCACTCATCTCTTCCTGTCTCTTTCATTCACTCCTTCCTTATTCCTTCCTTTCATTCTTCTTTCAGTCATCTCCAGTCTTCTTTCCTCCTCCCCCCCCCCCTCTCTCTCTCTCTCTCTCTCTCTCTCTCTCTCTCTCTCTCTCTCTCTCTCTCTCTCTCTCTCTCTCTCTATCTGTCTCCTTCATTCACTCCTTCCTTATTCCTTACTTCCATTCTTCTTTCACTGATCTTTTCCAGTATTCCTTCCTCACTCCTATCTCTCTCTCTCTCTCTCTCTCTCTCTCTCTCTCTCTCTCTCTCTCTCTCTCTCTCTCTCTCTCTCTCTCTCATTACACACTTGTCACTCCACCACAAGCCACCCACAGTAACGCCCACTTTCAAGGGCGTACCCAGCCACCACACCCACGCCCACCCTTCCCTTAGGCCCACATACGCCCATGGAAAGGATGGTTTGAGTGCTCACGTTAGGCCTATGTAACTATAAGCCTATAAACCTGTGAGTAAAAAAAGTAGGCCTCTGTAAGTATAGGCGTGAAGGTATTTAAGTTTATGTGACGTTTTGTGGTGAAGATGGATTCTTATGAGGGTTGTTGA
>JACEEZ010019166.1:55370-65370 GCA_016584305.1 Chionoecetes opilio
GTATGACTGTGTGTGTGTGTATGTACGTGTGTGTGTATGTGTATGACTGTGTGTGTGTGTGTGTGTATGCACGTGTGTGTGTATGTGTATGACTGTGTGTGTGTGTGTGTGTTGTGTGTATGACTGTGTGTGTGTGTACGTGTGTGGTGTATATGTATGACTGTGTGTGTGTGTGTGTGTGTGTTTGCGTGTGTGTGTGCGACAATGAATCTCCATAACGCACACACGTATCGCTCCACCTCTCCATACACACACACATACACACACACACACACACACGCGCGCGCCCTAACACTAACTACTAACAGTAAAAAACAAGTGTCAACTCTGGCAGTCATTCCCAAACACACGCACAAACACCTACTGTAAAACAAATTCCGGCGTGAATAATGTAAGCGTAAGGAATTTGAATGAATGTGCGTGTGCGTGTGTGTGTGTGTGTGTGTCTGTCTCTGTGTGTGTGTGTGCTTGTGAGTGTGTGTGTGTGTGTGTGTGTGTGTGTGTGTGTGTGTGTGTGTGTGTCTGTGGTGTGTGTGTGTGTGTGTGTGACTCTGGTGTGTGTGTGTGTGCGCGTGTGTGTGTGTGTGTGTGTTGTGGTGTGTGTGTGTGTGTGTGTGTGTGTGTGAGTGATGTGGTGTGAGTGAGTGAGTGTGTGTGTGTGTGTGTGTGTGTGTGTGGTGTGTGTGTGTGTGTGTGGTGTGTGTGTGTGTGTGTGTGTGACAAAGAATGAATTGATGTTATGAACTGTTCGTGACGTTATGTAAAATGAGAGCGAAAAAGGAGAGAGAGAGAGAGAGAGGAGAGAAGAGAGAGAGAGAAGAGGGGAGAGAGAGAGAGAGGAGAGAGGAGGAGAGGAGAAGAGAAGAGAGAGAGAGAGGGGGGGGGGGGCATACAGTATAGCAGAGTCAGAGGATGGGAGGGAGGAAGGGATGGAGGGAAGAGAGGAAGGAAGGGAAGGGAGGATCCGTCAGGTGTTGTTAATTTTTTAGAACAATGGCGTGAGAGAGAGAGAGAGAGAGAGAGAGAGAGAGAGAGAGAGAGAGAGAGAGAGGAGAGAGAGAGAGAGAGAGAGAGAAGAGAGAGAGAGAGAGAGAGAGAGAGAGATGACGATGAAAATAGAGGACGAGACGCGGGGATTGCTCCATGACTCTTGTGTCCTCTTTCCCTCTCTCTCTCTCTCTCTCTCTCTCTCTCTCTCTCTCTCTCTCTCTCTCTTCCTTTGATACCTTGCCGTTGACACTACTCTTTTCTCACTACCCTTTTGTAATCCTCCTCCTCCTCCTTCTCCTCTTCTTCTTCTTCTTCTTCCTCCTCCTCCTCCTCTACACTACCTTCCCGTCCTCAAGGCAGGAATAATAGAAGAGGAAAAGGAAAGCTCAAGGTTAAGGAAAGAAGATTAACTGTTGTCTGTCTGTCTGTCTGTCTGTCTGTCTGTCTGTCTGTCTCCCCCTCTGAACACCATCACCACCACCACCACCAGCACCTGAGAGGAAATCCAACACATGGTTCATCTCCACCACCACCTCCATCATCATCATCATCATCATTGCCCACACTTCCTCAATTGATGATAAAACTGCTCGCATCACTTCCGGTTCCAAATCGCTCGCCACTCCACCTTGCTTCCTCTCCCCCTTCAACCCCCCTCCCCTCCCCCTTCCCCTCATCAATCCCCCTACCCCCCTTCAATCCTCCCGCCCTTCCCCCTCCCTCTCCTCTAAACCGGAAGCATAAACACAAGCAAAAGGGTGTAAAAAAAAGGAAAAGGCGGTGATTGCATAGCGGATGTGATGACAATAACAGCACACAACAGAAATAGGGGAAAAACAACAACACTAAAAAGAAGTCTATCTATGTATATAACAAAAAATAATAATAGCAAAACAGTAATAGAGAGAGAGAGAGAGAGAGAGGAGGAGAGAGAGAGAGAGAAGAGGAGAGAGAAGAAGAGAGGAGAGGAGAGAGAGAGAGAGAGAGAGAGAGAGAGAGAAGAGAAGAGATAGAAGAGAGACAAAGTAGAGAGAGAATAGTAGTAAAGATAATAATAGCAATAACGATACTAAATATATATATATATATATATATATTATATATACTATACTATATATGAAAAGAGAGAGAGAGAGAGGGGAGAGAAGAGAGACAGAGAACTGAAGAGTAGAAAAGGTTATGAATACAAAGCGCCGAAGTAGACGAAAGGCGGACGGAACGGACCGAATGGAGAGGACGAGCAGCATTGAAGTCAGTCTCAGACGAACCTTGCCACCCTGAGGGAGGAGAGAAAGAGAGAGTAGAGAGAGAAGAATAGACAGAATGAGAATATAGAATATAGGGATAAAATAAGAGAGAGATCAGAAAAAAAAATGTGAGATAAAAAATAAATAAAAAAATAGAGATAAGATAAGAGAAGGAAGAAGAAGAGAAGAGAGAAGAGAGAAGAAGAGGAGAGGAAGAGAGTAGTCCAGAGAAACGACTGGAGGAGAGGAGAGAGACGTGTGGTGAGGAGCAAGAGAACAGCGGTGGTGTAGAGAGAGAGAGAGAGAGAGAGAAAGAGAGAGAGAGAGGAGAGAGAGAGAGAGAGGGGAGAGAGAGAAGAAAAAAAAAAATAGAGTAAGATAATAAGAGCCAAGATGAATATAGTATAATAGATGATAAGAATATTAAGTGAGATTCAAAATAAACCAGTGTTGGAGTAAGAAAATTCATATCATATCATTATCAGTATATACATAAGAGATCTTAAGAAGAGCACACTATCTTTAAATAGTGCAAATTAGTGTCCCATGTGATATATCTGTTTAGGAGGGATCGACGTGTATGTCAGGTGCAAGTAAATCTACATTTGTTTTGTCAAAGCGTATAGAGTTAAGATGAGATAGATGAGGAATCTTTAGTGATCATATATAATCAGTTATCAGAGAGAGAGTCAATCGATCAATATAGCAGTGTTATCAATTCATATATCATCTTTATAGTGTATCATCATTCATTCACCATAAATGTGTCCGTTCAAAATATAACACAAAGTATCAATAAACGAAAATCTTGATAAAAGCGAAAGTAAAGAACAAAACAAAAAACTTGACGAAGAGACGGGAGAAGAAAAACTTGCCAGAGTCATGCAGAGGAAAGCAAAGAAAAAAAAAAGTGCATAAAAAGAAAAAGAAAAGAATAAATACAAGGAAATAAATAAAATAGAAAAATAAATAACAGAAAAAATAAAGAAAATACAAATAAAAGAAAAAAATCACGAGTATAAAAAAACACAAACATGAGAAAGTCAATAAAATCATAACGTTGTTTGTTAATGCGGACACACACACACACACACACAGACAGACACACACACACACACACACACATACATTCACACACACACTCACATACACATACAGACACACACACACACAAACACACACACACAGACAGACACACACACACACATACAGACATTCACACACACACACACACACTCACATACACATAGACACACACACACATACATACACACAGACATTCACACACACACTTACATTCACACACACACACAGACATTCACACACAGACATTCACACACACACACACACTCACACACACTCACACACACATCACACACACACACACACACACACACACATACAGACACTCACACACACACATACAGACACACACACTCACACATACACAGACACACACATACAGACACTCACACACACATACAGACACACACACTCACATACACACACACACACAGACACACACACACCGTATAAATTCACTCCTTTGCCAATAGTCTGACATTTTAGGAAAAGTTCACACCCACAGAAGTTATTCAATGGATATTCATTATTCACTTTTTTGTCAAATATTCACCTTGAACGTTCTTTGTGTGTGTGTGTGTGTGTGTGTGTGTGTGTGTGTGTGTGTGTGTGTGTGTGTGTGTGTGTGGTGCGTGTGTGTGTGCGTGTGTGTGTGTGTGTCTGTGGTATCAAATATGCAGTATACCCCCTTCTCTCTCTCTCTCTCTCTCTCTCTCTCTCTCTCTCTCTCTCTCTCAGGGGCAGACGAGAAAAAAATATAATGTCAAATGCCAATTTCATGAACCCTGGAATCAGACACAAGTCATTAACTCTCTTAACAGGACCTAACCCAACCCTTCCTCCTTGCCCAAGCCCCTGACCCTCCCGCAGGCGCCCTACACAACCAGGGCCGGCGGGGCGGGTGGAGGGAGGGGCGGGGTCGGTTAAGGAAGTAGAAAGGGGCGAAGGGAATGCTAGATTAATGGGAAAATAAGGACTAACGTATATTTTTCTGATTTGTATGATTGAAGAGTTTGTGATTTCAGGAGCTTGAGTGATGTGTGTGTGTGTGTGTGTGTGTGTGTGTGTGTGTGTGTGTGTGTGTGTGTGTGTGTGTGTGTGTGTGTGTGCGCGTGTGTGTGTGTGTGTGTTTGAGGGGGAGATGCAGGAAACCAGATAGGAAAGAGGTAAGGATGAGAAGTGAGATAAATAAAGGGAAATTGGAGAAAAGGAAAGAAGTAGAGGAATAGATGAAAAAGGAGGAGGAGGAGGAGGAGGAGGAATACATAGGAATAACAGACACCAGGAGACCTATTGGTCCATAACGAGGGTATCTGTTGTACTACATACTACTAACTATCAACTACATTAGGAGAATAGTTGGAAAATGATACCATGTCCCTAAAAAAGATAGGAACATGAAAGTTTCGTAGTGAAGAATGATAGGATATGAAGTATGCTAACTACAACTGCCACTAACACTAATCGATCCGGGGTACTATAATATGAATTCGCGGGGCAATATCAAAACCCATTTACGTTACAATGCGCGTCAAGTCTGTTTATAAATGAAGTTATTGTGCTGACTTCGACAACATTTGCTGGTAATTTGTTCCATCGATCAACAACTCTAACATTGAAATAATTTTTACGGAGATCTGTGCTGCAACGCTGACCATCAGTTTTATACCGTTGTTTTTTGTTGTCACGTGAGGAGAAGGCTCGAATAGGTTCTCTTGATTAATGTCATCAAATCCTTTAAGGATCTTAAAGGTTTCTATCAAGTCCCCACGGATTCTACGATCCTTTAAGGAAAACATATTAAGTTTCCGCAGTCTTCATAAGATGAATTACGCAAAGATAGAATTAGTTTGGTTGCTCTTCTTTGAACTGATTCCAATTTGGCTTGATCTTTTACGAAACAAGGCGACCAGAATTGAACGGCATATTCTAAGTGTGGCTTAACCAAAGACGTGTATAATCGTGTCATTACTTTCGGAGTTTTATGTTTAAAGTTGCGTTTGATGAAGCCCAACATCATATCATATTCACCTTTTTACTTGCAGCCAGGCAATGCGTACTGGTTTTAAGATCATTACTAATGATGACACCTAAATCCTTTTCCTGCTGGAGGAGGAGGAGGAGGAGGAGGAGGAGGAGGAGGAGGAGGAGGAGGAGGAGGGTAGCCTACTTCTGCAGATGTTATAGTGAAGGCTGTGGGAAGAATCAGGTGATGTTGGTTTGGTCATGTCTGTCTGTCTGTCTGTCTGTTTGTCTTGGCGTGAGATCTCGGCCACTCAACTCAACTCAACACCTCCTCCTCCTCCTCTTCTTCACCCTCCTCCTCCTTCATCCTCTCATTTCCTCCTCCTTATCGTCTTCGTTCCTCGTAATCTGATACACTTTCCTGTATGTCCTTCCTCCTCTTCTTCTTCTTCCTCCTCCTCTCCTCCTCTTCCTTCTTCTATTTACTCTCTTCTTGGTATACCCTCACTTTCCTTCCCTTGTGTTGCCTCATTCTCTTGTTTACTCTCTCTCTCTCTCTCTCTCTCTCAAAGTCAAAAGTGTTTATTTGCCCAACTATAAACCGAAGAAAATTAACATATCACAAACATCTAGGCAGAGCTCTTTTAATGCGAACATTTTTAAAGAGCTCCCCCCCAAAAAATACATATATTGCAATAATTACCTAGGGCACATAATTCAATATAATACGTGCATACCTATTCATACTGTAAACTCATATCTGCATTTTCATCACTCTCTCTCTCACACACACACAGACAGGATTCTTTTGTATATTCACACCCTCGTAAAAACCTTGACTGACTTGATTACATTTCTTAAAAGTAACAGGGCAAAGAGATATGTCATGTCTTTTTTGCTACCTGCCGCCCTTCGTTTGCGTCCCTTGTCAATAGGTCATCCTCCTCCTCCTCTTCTTCCTTTTGCAGCTACTTACTACTTCGTTACTTAATTCCGTAATCTAATTATTGTCAGTTACTCGCATCAACCTTTATATTCAGGGTCTTTCTTTAGTTTTTTTTGTCTTCTGTATTTTTTTTATCATTCATTCTATTCTTGACTTGGTATTTAACTCTCTCGTCTTCTTCCTCTATTTATTCCTCCTCCTCCTTCTTTTTCTATCGTTTTTCTCTTCACCGTTCTCCTTTCTTCTCCTTTTTTTCTTCTTTCCCGTATTCATGCATTCCGTTAACCCCTTCACGCCCAGATCTTTCCTTTGCTACATGAAATCGTCTGTTGTCAGCCATAAGATTACAAAAAAGTGACTAAATAAACCAAATTATCTAATGGACAAGGATGCTAAAAAGGTCATATCTATAAAAAACTTGCGTATATTAACTAAAAAAAATCGTCTAATGGTACCCAAATTACAATGGAAATTACGTTCTGGGTCTCAAGGGGTTTAGTATCGATTTGACCGCTTTTAGTTTACCTTTTCCCTATCTTCTCCTCCCATCCACTTCACCTTCTCCCTATTCCTTTCCTATTCTCCTTATCTCCTTATTCTCTATAATTAATCTTATTCCCTCATTTAACGATCCCAATATTGGCTTACTGTTCTTCCTCTTCCTCCTTCACCACCTCCTCCTCCTTCACCTTCACCTTTTCCTCCTCCTTCACCATCTCCTCCTCCTCCTCCACCATCTCCTCCTCCTCCTCCACCATCTCCTCCTCCTCCTCCTCCACCATCTCCTCCTCCACCATCTCCTCCTCCACCATCTCCTCCTCCTCCTCCTCCTCTCCCTCCTTCACTTTCACCTTTTCCTCCGTCTATTCTTAAATAAAAAAAAAAAAAAAAAAAATCCAACACTTTTCGACTTACATTATAAGCAATTCTATGATTTTCTCCTTGAAGCAAAAAAAAAAAACCAAAAAAAAATCATGGCGACAGGAAGACACGAGCTCAAATTCCCCTGAGACTAAAAGGTCAGAGACTTTTCGGCACCAAAATTAATTAGGACAGAATTAAGGCGGCGCGTGGAGGCTGCCTTGAACACTCGCGGCTCTCGGGTTATGTTAATATTTCGACACTTAATGAAGAAAGTGACAATGGTTTCCTTACTGTTTTTTCTTCTGTTCATGGGTGACTGGGTGGAATTTGAGGGAGGAGGGGGGGGAGAGAGAGAGAGAGAGAGAGAGAGAGAGAGGAGAGAGAGAGAGAGAGAGAGAGAGGAAGAGAGAGAGAGAGAGAAGAGAGAGAGAGAGAGAGAGAGAGACGAGAGAGAGAGAGAGAGAGAGAGAGGAGAGAAGAGAGAGAGAGAGACGAGAGAGAGAGAGAGAGAGAGGAGAGAGAGAGAGAGTAGAGATAATAAAAAGTAGAGAGTAGAGAGTAGAGGAGTAGAGAGTAGTAGTAGAAGAGAAAGTAGAAGTAGTAGAGTAGAGTAGAGAGTAGTAGAAGAGTATGGTAATAAACTGTATGTAGTATTTAGTAGTAGTAGTATAGTCAGGATTAACTGGCAGTCTGGGTGGAGTCGCCTGAGGTCTCCAGCTGTTTACATATTTACGTTTAAATTGTATCAATATGTGTCTATCTCTTTTGTGATGCCTTTTACAAATATCACAAAAGTTTAGCTTAATTATTTTCACTATGTGGCAATAGCACTCAATTCCTGAGCTGCCCAACCGTAATGCCAGTTTAAGCAATCTGACTATATTAGCAGTAGTAGTAAAAGTAGTAGGATGACTGTGCTTAACATATGATTAAATACTGAACTATGATAAAAAACCATGGAACAAATTACACTATTTTATAAATTATTACAAGATACCTTAACCTCTCTACACATATCACTTCCTCGCTTCCGTCCTCTTCACTAAAACACACAACAGTTTGCACCTCCCCGCTAAATTCACAGAGGCTCCACCGTTACCACTCCCGCCCTTTACTTCTCCTCCTCCTTCTTTCCAGTCCTTTTTTTTCTTTACTACCATTTTTCAACAAATATTACAAAGTAACGCAACGGAAACACATTGCAAGAAAATTATCACGCACAAAACATAACAAAAAACCAAAATGTGTCGGATGGTGTGTGTGTATTTATAGGAAGAGGTCATAAGGGTGTGGCTGACCCTATTTCACACACACACACACACACACACACATTCACACAGATAACTGGTTCAAGGACCACGAATGTCAATGCTTCAAATGGCACGCTATTGAAGCTGATTCGACCCTAAGGGAGTCGATCATGGGTTCTTTTGGCGGTCACACACATACACACACACACACACACACATATATATATACAAACACACACACACACACACACACATATATACAAACACACACACACACACACACACACATACAAACACACACACACACACATATACAAACACACACACACACACACACATATACACACATACACACACACACACACACACACACTTACTGATTTACTATATGGTGTACGCAGGCAGACAGCCCTTCACAACACTTACCTGGAAAATCAAAGAAAAAAATACATGAATAACAAAAAAGACGAGGAAAAAACAGAAATAAATCCCCATCTACCCATAACAACATAATTAATGATCACATCTTCAACAATAAGACGAATCTATAAAAATCGAAGCCAATTATTTTCATATTAATATACACAAAGAATGTTATTTCCACCATGAAATCAAAACAATCACTAATTTAAATCCGATAGCGTCTACGATAGTTCTTGCCTCAGTTTTCTTTACAATATACCAATAACATATAAAATGGAAAAACATGGAATGAAATAATAGGAAACATATTATTCAACTTTGAAAATACACAAGAAATAGAATTAACCAGAGATGTCTTGTTCGCCTTTTGGAGGAAGAGAGGAAATAGGTTGCAAGAACAGAACACCCAGCAGTAACACCACAAGCAACACAAGGAATATAGTTGCAGAAAACCAACGCAGGGGTGCCGTTGATAAGGCCATTACACCACAAACACCATCGGATCGGATCGGACAACAATGAAGATTTATATCCCTGACTATTTTCTATACGGTTCATCCATATATAATTCCTATAAAATCACTATACACTACACTATCCTATTATTACATCTCTACAATTCTACAATGTCTCTGAATATGAAAAAAGCCAACATATTATTTTCTAAGTCACTTTGTATATCATTACTAAACGTGAACAAAAAGAATAAGTACTGGAATATTATACAATTTTTAGTGAAGGTAGTTTTATGTGATAAGGTGACAGGTGACACAGGTGAGGAAAGATCTATGTGGAAAAGTTGTTGTGGAAAAGAGATGTGGAAAAGTTGTTGTGGAGAAAAGAGATGTGGAAAATTTGTTGTGAAGAAAAGAGATGTGGAGAAAAGAGATGTGGAAAAGTTGTTGTGGAGAAAAGATGTGGAAAAGTTGTTGTGGAGAAAAGAGATGTGGAAAAGTTGTTGTGGAAAAGTTGTTGTGGAGAAAAGAGATGTGGAAAAGTTGTTGTGGAGAAAAGAGTTGTGGAAAAGTTGTTGTGGAGAAAAGAGATGTGGAAAAGTTGTTGTGGAGAAAAGAGTTGTGGAAAAGTTGTTGTGGAGAAAAGAGATGTGGAAAAGTTGTTGTGGAGAAAAGAGATGTGGAAAAGTTGTTGTGAAGAAAAAATGTGGAAAAGTTGTTGTGGGTGGAGAAAAGAGATGTGGAAAAGTTGTTGTGGAGAAAAGAGATGTGGAAAAG
>JACEEZ010019166.1:70370-90370 GCA_016584305.1 Chionoecetes opilio
AGGAGGAGGAGGAGGAGGAGGAGGAGGAGGTGGAAGCGGAGGCGGAGGCGGAGGCGGAGGAGGAGGAGGAGGAGGAGGAGGAGGAGGAGGAGGCGGAGGAGAGGCGGAGGAGAGGCGGAGGAGGAGGAGGAGGAGGAGGAGGAGGAGGAGGAGGAGGAGGGAGGAGGAGAGAGGAGGAGGAGGAGGAGGAGGAGGAGGAGGAGGAGGAAAGGAGGAGGAGGAGGAGGAGGAGAGGAGGAGGAGGCGGAGGCGGAGGAGGAGGAGGAGGAGGAGGAGGAGGAGGAGGAGGAGGAGGGAGAGGAGGAGGAGGAGGAGGAGGAGAAGGAGGAGGAGGAGGAGGCGGAGGCGGAGGCGGAGGAGGAGGAGGATTACATAGGATTACATAGGAATAACAGACACCAGGAGACCTATTGGTCCATGACGAGGGTATCTGCTGGAACTACATACTACTAACTATAAAATATTTGTAAGAGGAGGAGGAGGAGGGGAGGAGGAGGGGGAGGGGGAGGAAAAGGCTAGGAAGAATAAAAAAAGGGAAGGGGGAAACATAGGAATACTAGGAAAAAACAGATACCAGGGACAATGGTCCATAACGAGGGTATTGTGAATACATCCCCACTATAAAAAAAAATACATGTAAGAGGACATTTGGGAAAAATGAACCATGTTCCAAAAGAAGATAGGAAATGGAATTTTCGTAGTGAGAAGGATGGAAAAAAGTATGCTAACTACTACTACCAATAACACTAATCGATCCGGGGGACGTTGTAATGTCTCTCGCGGGGCAATATCAAAACCCATTTAGGACAGGAAGGAAAAGCAAACAGGAGGTAAGGAAAGTGAAGGAAGAGGATAGGAAAGTGAAGGAAAGTGACGGAAAGTGAAGGAAAGTGATAATGATGAAGAAAGAAGAGGTACTAGAGGAGGAGGAGGAGGAGGATGGAAGGCTAGGAAGAAGGAAGAAGGAAGGAAGAGGATAGGAAAGAGGGGTAAGTGGTAATGAAGAAGAAAGATGAGTGGAAAAAAAAAATGTTATTTTAAGATCTCCTTTTCCCCCTTTTCTCTCCTTCTCTCTCTCTCTCTCTCTCCTCTCTTCTCTCCTCTCCTCCCTTTTCTTTTCTCTCTCTCTTCCTTTTTAAACAAGTAAAGGGAAAAAATCGTCAAAAAGGAAAGAGGGGAGAGGAGGGGAGGGTAGGGAAAAAAAATAGTATCGTTAACCCTTTCCACATCCCCCTTCCACCCCCCCCCCTAAAAATTCCCCTTAATCCAGACCTTTAAATACCAATATCAAAGCCAAAAAAACAGAAACTACCTCGTGTAGGTCTCACTGTCTCTTGTAGCTTGCATATTTTCTTATGTTCTTATTGTTCTTATTGCCCCCTTCCTCCCTTCCCATCCAAATCACTGCCCCTTCCTCCCTTCCCATCCAAATCACTCCCCCTTCCTCCCTTCCCATCCAAATCACTGCCCCTTCCTCCCTTCCCATCCAAATCACTCCCCCTTCCTCCCTTCCCATCCAAATCACTGCCCTTTCCTCTTTCCCTCCCAAATTTTACTGCCCCTTCCTCCCTTCCCCTCCAAATCACTGCCCCTTCCTCCCTTCCCATCCAAATCACTGCCCCCTCCTCCCTTCCCATCCAAATCACTGCCCCTTCCTCCCCTTCCCCCCCAAATAAGCCCCCTTTCCCCCTTCCCCCCCAAAAACACTGCCCCTTCACCCTTCCCCTCCCAAAACACTGCCCCTTCCACCCCTTCCATCCAAATCATGCCCCTTCCTCCCCTTTCCCTCCAAATCACGCCCCTTCCCCCTTCCCATCCAAAACACGCCCCTTCCACCCTCCCTCCAAATCAAGCCCTTCCACCCTTTTCCCCTCCAAAACACTGCCCCCTTTCCCCCCTTCCACCAAACATGCCCTTTTCCCCCCTTTCCCCCCAAATCACTGCCCCTTCCTCCCTTCCCATCCAAATCACTGCCCCTTCCTCCCTTCCCATCCAAATCACTGCCCCTTCCTCCCTTCCCATCCAAATCACTGCCCCTTCCTCCCTTCCCATCCAAATCACTGCCCCCTTCCCCCCCTTTTCCCTCCCAAAACACTGCCCCTTCCCCTTCCCCTCCAAATATGCCCCTTCCTCCTTCCCATCCAAATCAAGCCCCCTTCCACCCTTTCCCCACCAAATCACTGCCCCTTCCTCCCTTCCCTCCACATCACTGCCCCCTTCCCCCCTTCCCCTCCAAAACACTGCCCCCTTTCCCCCCTCCCATCCAAATCACGCCCCCTTTCCCTCTTTTTCCCTCCAAAAACGCCCCCTTTCCCCCCCTTCCAACCAAATCAGCCCCCCTCCCTTCCATCCAAATCATGCCCCTTCCCCCCTTCCCATCCAAACAGCCCTTCCCCCCCCTTTTCCCCTCCCAAACACGCCTCTTCCCCCCTTCCATCCCATCATGCCCCCCTTTCCCCCCTTCCCCCCAAAACACGCCCTTCCCATCCAATCACGCCCCTTCCCCCTTCCCCTCCAAATCACTGCCCCTTCTCCCTTCCCATCCAAATCATGCCCCTTCCTCCTTCCCATCCCAAAACATGCCCCTCCTCCCTTCCACCCAAAACCTGCCCTTCTTCCTTCCCATCCCAAAACACTGCCCCTTCACCCTTCCTCCCAAAACACTGCCCCTTCCACCCTTCCCATCCAAAACATGCCCCCCTTTCCCCCCTTCCCATCCAAATACTGCCCCCTTTCCCCCCTTCCCCCAAAACACTGCCCCCTTCCCCCCTTCCCACCCAAAACACTGCCCTTCCTCCCTTCCCCATCCAAATCACTGCCTTTCCTCCGTTCCCATTCCCCAAACACGCCCCTTTTCCTTTCCTTCCCCCAAATCACTGCCCTTCCCTTTTCCCTTCCCCCCAAATCACTGCCCCCTTCCCCCCCTTCCATCCAAATCACTGCCCCTTCCCCCTTCCCACCAAATCACTGCCCTTTTCCTTCCCATCCCAAAACATGCCCCTTCCTCCCCCCCCATCCCCAACATGCCCCTTCCCCCCTTCCCATCCAAATCACGCCCCTTCCTCCCTTTCCCCTCCAAATCATGCCCCCTTCCCCCTTCCCATCCAAATCACGCCCCCTTCCTCCCTCCCCCTTTAGACTTACTAACCCGTAATTCTACAAATTCCCCCCCCGTTTCCCCCCTGTTCCCTTTTCCCCCCTCTGTTCGGCTGTATCCACTCCCTTTGCTTTAAGCTTTTCCCTTTTCTTTTCCCCCAGTTATTTCCTCCTCTCCTCCTCCTCCTTCCCCTCCCCCCTCCCTTTCCTTCCCCCCCTCCTTGTGACAGATTTTCCTTTTAGCTGTTTTAAAAAAGAAGAGAGAAGAGAGAAGAGGAGAGAGACGAGAGAAGAGAGAGAGAGAGAGAGAAGAGAGAGAGGAGAGGGGAGGAGGAGAGAAGAAGAGAGAAAAGGGGGAGAGAGAGAGAGAGAGAAGAAAGAAGAGAGAGAGGGGAGAAAAGAGAGAGAGGAGAGAGAGAGAGAGGAGAGAGAGAGGAGAGAGAGAGAGAGAGGGGAGGGGGGGGTTACCTTTTTTTTTTTTATTTTTTCTTTTTTCCTCCTCTCTCTCTTTTTTTCCCCTTTTTTTCTCCTCTTCCTCCACTGCAACATGTCTTCCCCCGACTCATTTAAAGACTTTCCCAAAGGGGGCAAGAGAGAGAGAGAGGGAAAAGAGGGAGAGGAGAGAGAGACGGAGAGAGAGAAAAAGAAGAGAGAAGAGAGAGGGGAGAAAAATAGGAGAGAGGGAGAGAGAGAAAGAGATTTTCCCTATCTAAAACACTTTGCAAGTACCAATACAAGGTTTTTGACTACAAAGCGCCCCCCACTCAGCACGAAACGGCGGACTCGAACCGCGACCAATGCACAGGGACGCGCACTTTGCGAGCTATCTTCCCAAACCCTTCCACCCTGAGGGTAGAGAGAGAGAGAGAGAGAGGAGAGAGAGAGAGAGAGAAGAGAGGGGAAGAGAAAGAGGAAGAGAAGAGAGAGAGAAGAAACATTTACTTCAAGTGAAAGGAAATGTAATATGCAGCAAAACGACAAAAAAATAGAAAAAAAACAAGTAGATGAAAATAAAGAGTATCTTTGATGAAAAAAAAAGAAGACACAAAGAAAAAACACGCGATTTTTATAAAAAAAATGAAAAAACTAATGGGAAAAAATGACAGAAATATTACTCAGCAAACAAAAATAAAAAAATAAATGAAAGGAGAGAAACAACAGAACCAAGATATATAAAAATGTTATTGTGATCCACTGAAAAGAAATAAACAGAAATAAAAGTAAAGAGAAGTAAAACAGAATACAATGCAATACATTATAAGAATACAAACAACATTCTAAAAGCCAAAACAAACAAAACTATAACCACCTTCCTAACACTATAACAACCTTCCTAACACTATAACCACCTTCCTAACACTATAACAACCTTCCTAACACTATAAAACCTTTCGAACCCACTATAACAACCTTCGTAACATATAAAAACTTCGAACACATAACAACCTCCTAAAACTTAAAAACCTCCTAACACTAAAAAAACTTCGTAACACTAAACAACCTCCTAACACTATAACAACCCTTTCCCTAACACTATAAAAAACCTTCGTAACACTAAAAAACCCTTTTAAACACTATAAAACCCCCTAACACTATAAAAAACCTTTCCCAAAACACTATAAAAACCCTTTAAAAACAATAAAAACCCTTCCAACACTAAAAAAAACCTTCCTAACACAAAAGCAAATTTTTCGAAAACACTTAAAAACCCTTTCCTAACACAAACAACCTTCCTAACACATAAAAAACCCTTCCAAACATAACAGCCTTCAACCTTAACAAGTCGAACACTATAAAAACCCTTTCCCTAACACTATAAAAACCTTTCCAACACTAAAAACAACCTTCGTAACACTATAACAATTTAAAACACTTAAAAAACCTCAAACCCACATAAAAAACCTTTCGTAACACATAACAACCTTCGTAAATATAAAAAACCTTCCTAACATATAACAACCTTCCTAACACATAAAAACCTTCCTAACACTTAACAAGTTTTGAACATTTTAAAAAACCTTCCTAAACTATAACAACCTTCGTAACACTATAAAAACCTTTGTAACACTATAAAAACCTTCGAACACTATAAAAAAACCTTCCTAACACAAAACAACCTTTTAAACCCCCTAAACAATTTCCCTAAAAACATAAAAACCCTTCCTAACACACTATAAAACCTTCCTAACATATAAAAAACCCTTCCAACACACTAAAAAAACCTTTAAAACACTATAACAACCCCTAACACTATAAAACTTGAACACTTAAAAACCTTCTAACATAAACAACCTCGAAAACACAACCTTCCTAAACATAAAAAACCCCTAACAAACAACCTCGTAACACATAAAAACCCTTTCCTAAACTATAACAACCTTCCTAACACATAAAAACCCTTTCCTAACATTTAAAAACAACCCCCCTAAAACATAAAACCTTCCTAACACAAACCCCTTCCTAACACATAAAACCCTTTTCCTAACCAAAAAAACCCTTCTAACCTATAAAACCCCCCTAACACACAAAAAAACCTTCCCTAACACATATAAAAACCTTTCCCTAACACTATAAAAAACCCTCCAAACACACTATAACAACCTTCCCAAAACAAAACAACCTCCTAACACTATAACACCTTTCGTAACACTATAACAACCTTCGTAACACTAAACAACCTTCCAAACCCTATAAAAACCTTTCCTAACATAAAACCTTCCTAACACTATAACAACCTTCCAAACACTATAACAACCTTCGTACACTATAAAAACCCTTTCCAAACACTAAACAACTTCCCAAAACACTAAAACAACCTTCCAACACATAAAAAACCTCCCTAACACATTATAAAAAACCTCCTAAAAATAAAACCTCCAACACTTAAAAATTTTCCTAACACATAAAAACCTCGAAACACTATAAAAACCTGTAACACTATAAAAACCTTCCTAACACATAAAAACCCCTTCCTAAACTAAAAACCCCCTAACACACTATAACAACCTTCTAACACATATAACAACCCCCAAACCCTATAACAACCTCCTAACACTAAAAACAACCTTCGAACACTATAAAAACCCTTCGAAACACTTAAAAAAACCTTCGTAACACTATAAAACCTCCAAAAACACTAAAAAATTTCCTAACACTATAACAACCTTCGTAAAAACTTTTTAAAAACCCTTCAAACACTATAACAACTTGTAACACATAAAACCTTTCGAACACAATAACAATTTTCCAACATAAACAACCTTTCCCAACACATAAAAACCTCCCTAACACACTAAACAACCTTCCTAACACACAAAAAAAAAACCTTCCTAACACATAAAACCTTCCAACACACTATAAAAACCTTCGTAAACTATAACAACCCCCTAACACTTTAAAAACCCTTCGTAACACATAACAACCTTGTAACACTAAACAACCTTGGGAAACCCAATAAAAACCCTTCCTAACACTTAACAACCTTCCCAACACTATAACAATTCGAACATTTATAAAAACCTTTCCTAAACCATAAAAACCTTCCAACACTATAAAAACCTTTCCTAAAACTATAAAACCCCTACACATATAAAAAACCTTCCTAAAAACTATAACCCTTTCCAACCACTTAAAAACCCTCCTAACACACATAAAACTTCCCAACCCCTTAAAAACCCTTCCTAACACTATAAAAACTTCCTAAACTAAACAACCCCCCTAACCACTTAAACAAACTTCCAAACACTAAAAAACCCCTTCCCCAACACTATAACAACCTTCCCAACACACTATAAAAAATTCCCTAACAAACTATAAAAACCTTCCTAAACACTATAACAACCTTCCTAACACACTAAAAACCTTTTCCAAAACCTATAAAAACCCTTTTCCTAACACTATAAAAACCCTTTCAACAATAACAACCCCCAAAACACACTATAAAAAACCTTCCTAACACACTATAAAAACCCTTTCCCAACACTATAACAACTTCCTAACACACTATAAAAACCCTTTCCCTAACACACTATAAAACCTTCCAAACCACATAACAACCTTCCAAACATATAACAACTTCCCAACACTATAAAAACCCTTTCCAACACTATAAAAACCCTCCTAAAACTATAACAACCTTCCAAAACACACATAACAACCCCCCTAACAAAAAAAAAATAAACAACAATAGAAATAAAAAAACAAAAATTTCCCTCCTCATTTAAAAATGTTATCAAAAAATCATGAAAACATTAAAAAAAGAAGAACGCCAATTTCGTAATTAAAAATGAACGTTTCAATTACTGAAATGAAGGCTTTTGAAAAAGGTATAGGCTAAAGTAAGGGTACGTTTTAAGGGTTTAAAAGTTCATTATTTAAAAGTAACCCCAAAAAAAAAAATTTTGGGGGATATGAAAAAGGTTGTCCTCTCTCTTCCCGTCTCACTTTTCTCTCTCTCTCTCTCTCTCTCTCTTCGCTCTGTCTCTCTCTTTTGGCTATGTCTCGCCGCGTCTCGTCTCTCTTCTCCTCCTCTCTCCCCCTTCTCTCTCTTTCTCTCTTCTTTTCCCTCCTCTCTCTCTTGCGCCTCTGTTTTCTCTCTCTCTTTTCTTCTTTTTTTATCTATTTAATTTTTTTTTCTCAACCACCACCCCTTTCCCCTCTCTCTTCTCTTCTCTCTCTCTTCTCTCTCTCTCTCTCTCTTCCTGTTTTTTTTTCCTCTCTCTCTATTTCTCTTCCTTTCTTTACTTTTTCTATCCAACCATAAAAAAATTCTTCTTTTCAAAATTAAGGAAAAAAAAAAGGGAAAAATAAAAAAGGAGGAAATAAAAGAAGGAAAAAGAAGAAAAAAAGAAGAAGAAGAAGAAGAAGAAGAAGAAGAAGAAGAAGAAGAAGAAGAAGGCTAAAGAAGAAGAAGAAAAAGGCTAAAGAAAAAGAAGAAGTAGAAGAAGAAGGCTAAAGAAGAAGAAGAAGAAGAAGAAGGCTAAAGAAGAATAAGAAGAAGAAGAAGGCTAAAGAAGAAAAAGAAGAAAAAGAAAAAGAAGAAGACTGAAGAAGATTAAGAGAAAGGGGACTAAGAGAGAGAGTAAAGAGAGGAGAAAGGGCGGAAGATGGATAAGGATGCAGGGTAGACAGAATGACATGAATGAAGATGGAAATGAAAGAAGTGCAAATTTAAAGGAATGTAACGAAGGGTGCGAAAGAGGTCAAGGAGGGAGAGGGGAATAAAGATGAGAATATAGGAAGACTAAATGTAACGAATGAGACATAGCATAAAAGAAAAGAGAAGACAGGGAATAGAGAAAAAGAGGAGAAGAGAGAAGAGAGAGGGAGAGAGGAGAGAGAAAAGGAGGGGAAGAGAGAGAGAGAGAGAGGGAGAGAGAGAGAGGAAGGAGGAGAGAGAGAGAGAGGAGAGAAGGAGAGAGAGAGAGGGGGAGAAAAGAGAGGAGAGAAAAAGGAAGAGAGAGAGAGAGAGAAGAGAGAAAGCATGGGTATCTGTTCCCAAAGGGAACCACACTAAAAACTGGCTAGTTTACTTCGTACCGCTTAAAAGAGAGAGAGAGGGGAGGGAGAGAGAGAGAGAAAAGAGAAGGAGAGAGGAGAGAGAGAGAGGGGGAGAGAGAGAGAGAGGAGAGAGGAGAGAGAGAGAGAGAGAGAAGAGAGAGAGAGAGAGAGGAGAGAGGGGAAGAGAGAGAGAGGAGAGAGGGAGAGAGGAGAGGGAGAGAGAGAGGGGAGAGAGGAAAATGGGAGAGGAGAGAGAGAGAGGGAGAGGGGAAGAGAGAGAGGGAAAGAGGGAGAGAGAGAGAGAGAGATAGAGGAGAGAGAGAGAAACACCCCCAAGATGGCAAAAATATATAGTCACTTTTTTACACACACAAAACATACAAAACCAAAAAAAAACGCACACAAAAAAACGAGGCAGAGCCAACAAAAGACAAAAAGGGAGGAAAGAGGAAGGGAAGGACGGGGAAAGGGGCCCCGCGGGGACGAGGGAAGAGAGGAGACAAGACGAGGGAAATCACTTACTACGGAGAGCGTGAGTAGAAGGGCGAGACTGATATGTTGAAGTTCGATAGACATTAAATAGAAAAGAGAGAGAGAGAGAGAGAGAGAGAGAGAGGAGAGAGAGAGAGAGAGGAGAGAGAGAGAGAGAGAGAAGAGAGAGTGAGAGAGAGAGAGAGAGACGAAGGAGAGAGAGAGAGAGAGAGAGAGAGAAACACATATAGATACACACATATGGAATGAACCAAATAATTACAAGTGGTAAAAAACACACATAAAAAACATGGGAAGATAACCTGTTTTGACACCATTTAGGGACAACAGGAACAAGACCAGACAACCACACACACACACACAGACAAGCAGGAAAAAACACATTAAACATACACGAGTTAAAATTTGAAAACAACTCGAAACATGCCTGAAGAACGATATTTTTAAATTAATGAAAATATGAGGAGAGAGAGAGAGAGAGAGAGAGAGAGAGAGAGAGAGAGAGAGAGAGAGAGAGAGAGAGAGAGAGAGGAGAGAGAGAAGAGAGGAGAGAGAGAGAGAGAGAGAGAGAGAGAGGGGAGGAGAGAGAGAGAGAGAGAGAGAGAGAACAAAGGGGGACGGACAGGAGAGGGGGAGAAGACGAGAGAGAGGAGAGAGGAGAGAGAGAGAGAGAGAGAGATACTGAGAACACAGGGAAGAAGCGAAGAATTAAGTGAGTGGGAAAAAGAGAAAGAGAGAGAAGATGGAAGAAGTTGACAGATTAGAGAGACGAGAGAGAGAGAGAGAGAGAGGACCAGAAACACACAAGGAATATGACACAAAATGCAGGGAGTATTGTCAGGTAGGAAAAGGAAAACATGCTAAGAGAAAGAACGAAGAAATAATGAAAGAATTCGAGAGAGAGAGAGAGGGGAGAGAGAGAGAGAGGAGAGGAGGGGAGAGAGAGAGGAGAGAGAGAGAGAGAGAGAGATGAGAGAGAGAGAGGAGAGAGAGAGAGATGAACAAAGAGGGTAGAAGGGAGAGGTGAGAGAAGGGGGACAGTAAACCTTGCAAGGGAATAGATGAGAAAATGGAGCGGAGTGAGGTGGAAAGGAGAAAGGAAGAGAGAGAGCGAGAGAGGAGAGAGAGAGAGAGAGAGAGAGAGAGAGAGAGAGAGAGAGGAGAGAGAGAGAGAGAGAGAGAGAGAGAGAGAGAGGGTGTGACCAGTATAACTTGTAACAAGGAATATGATGCAGAAAATTGCTTATGTTCGGAGTTTGTCAGGTGGAAAGGTAAATACAGGTAAGAGAGAGAGAGAGAGAGAGAGAGAGAGAGAGAGAGAGAGAGAGAGAGAGAGAGAGAGAGAGAGAGAGAGAGAGAGAGAGAGAGAGAGAGAAAAGAGGAAGAGAGAGAGAGAGAGAGAGAGAGAGAGAGAGAGAGAGAGATGAGGATTTAGGGATATATAGATGTTAAGGTATAGGGATAGATATGGATAGAGACAAATTCATAGACGAATAGTTAGTGAAAAAATAATATATAGGAGTCTCAAAAGATAGACGGAAGCATATAGGAAATACCCACAATCAAGATGAACTCCTTCACGCCCAGAGATGCTGATCTGAACACACATTGGAACGAACCAATTAATTTCAAGTGTGTGGAAAAAGAAATGTTAATATTTATACATGGAAATAACCTCGTTTTGCTCCACACTCATTCTACATACACACACACACACACACAACACACCACACACACACACACACACACACACACACACACACACATACACACACACGAGTAAAAATTAAAAGCAAACAGAAAACAGGCTAAAAAAAAGAAAAGGATAGTTAAATTAATGAAAGAATTTACTATAAAAACTTTACTATAAAAAATCGTCTGTTGTTAGCCATGAAATTACAAAAACTAACTGAATATACCAAATGAGTTAGTCGACAAGGATACTAAAGAGATCAGAATGATAAAATATTGCTTATATGCACAAAAAAACGTCTAATGGTTGCCAATTTACAATGGAAATTACGTTCTGGGCCTCAAGGGGTTATAAGAAAGATATAGATTGAAAAAATGAAACATGTAACAAACAAGTCCACAGAAAGGTATGTGGTAAAAAACAAGTAAACAAGTAAACAAGTAAACAAGTAAACAAGTACATAAACAAATATAGAAAGTAGGTATACAGATGGATTAACAGGTCGATGCATTATAGAAAAACATATTAAAGAGGCACTGAATTCTCTCTCTCTCTCTCTCTCTCTCTCTCTCTCTCTCTCTCTCTCTCTCTCTCTCTCTCTCTCTCTCCCTCTCTCTCTCTCTCTCTCCAAATACGGCCTAGCAACATGTCCGCCGCCCACCCACTGGCTTCACCGGCGGCCATCTTGGTACTCCTCTCGGCTGGAGCTTAATCCAAATATTAGTTCGGACTAATTACACTATTATTACAGTGTTGGCGTTGTTAATTACTCGCTTCTGGACCCTGCAGCGCTGTGACGTCACCGGCGAGACACACACACACACACACACACACACACACACACACACACACACACACACACACACACACACACACACACAGCCAATAGAGGTTTTAATAATATAAGTCAACAATAAGCTTTTCGCCCTTTCGGTACTTCTTTCACCTTCCTTCATTGCCTCATTTTCAAAACTATGAAGAAGGGGAAGGAGATGAAGGAAGAGGTGAAGGAGGGAGGAGGTGAAGGAGAAGGAGGAAGAGGAGGAGGAGAAGGAGGATAGTAGGGTCTAGACCCTCAATTCCGTGACCATTCTCTGGCTAAGATGTTTTGACAATTGATTTGACTTCTTTGGACCTTTTATAAAACATTTAGCCCCCCGGTCCCTCCCAAAAATCCCGGCATTTTTTTCCAGCGGGCCAAATCCAAGATTGCCGGCACCGCCATCATGAAAAATTAACTTTTGAGCCGGAGCACCTACGATTCATGTATGAATACACTTTTCTAGGTAAATCGACCATGAGGATTCCAATTCTGACATCAGTTTGCTGTTTTTACATCAGGTTTACCCAAAAATTCAAGATGGCCACAATACGGTGGAGCGAAAATGTAACTTGTAAAGGAAAAACTATTATCATCAGTAAAGTCTGTATTTCAGCTAAATCTATCTGCTAATGTAACTGGTACTTGGAGGTGACATATTGATTTAAGGTAAATGTCACGTGGTATGGTCAAGGTCATTCAAATTTCATCTTGAAGGCAATATATAATAGTCCTGGAATTGAGGTCCTGGATCAACTAGTATAAAGTTAGTGAGAACTAAGCAGTTGGACGAGGTGAATAATATTTCTAGAGGTGAGCTCCATGTGGGATGAGAGCATGCACTGGCTGAGAGCTACATTGCCGGATTTTATTTCTATGAATGGTACTTAGTCATCGGACTATGTAATGAATGTTACTTAGTGAGACAAATCCTTTTTTTTTTATAATTTTCCATCAAATAACATACTTCTTTCTTTTTTTCAACAGACTGGTATGATCCAACAAGAGAGCGTGATGTGTGATGCCGTGTCCACCATTCCGTGTGTCCTCCAGTGTGGCAGGCCATGTGATGAAGTCACTGATTCCATTACCTCAACCGAAAAGTGAGAAAATCTCAAGACAAAGGCCCTGTTATGGAGGGGTCTTGACAAATTTGGAGACGTGTATGGAACTGTGGATTGGGATAAGGGTCCCGTCGGACAATATGTACGTACATGATACATGTAGGTTGACCTTATCGAGTGGCAAAAAACTGGAACAGGCCATCAACAGACAGAGAAAACGAGAGGTCGATGAGAAGCCAAGATCAATCTTCGTCTAAGCCTGATGAAGTGATGATTATTTACCAGCTGCAGCTCCAGCTTCCAAGCGACTGCGGTCAAGTCTAGGGCCAATCCATGATAAAACAAAATGTATCTGGTGCTGTAAACCAGAGTCGCCCAAGCACCCAGAATCAAAGCTGATCCTAATTTCATATGATCATGCTTGGGCAGCATTCAAAAGCCACACAGTAGCCCTTGAAGATCAAAACATGCGAGACAGAATGGTGGAAACGGCATCACACATCACGCTCTCTTGTTGGATCATACCAGTCTGTTGAAAAAAAGAAAGAAATATGTTATTTGATGGAAAATTATAAAAAAAAAGGATTTGTCTCACTAAGTAACATTCATTACATAGTCCGATGACTAAGTACCATTCATAGAAATAAAATCCGGCAATGTAGCTCTCAGCCAGTGCATGCTCTCATCCCACATGGAGCTCACCTCTAGAAATATTATTCACCTCGTCCAACTGCTTGGTTCTTACTAACTGTATACTAGTTGATCCAGGACCTCAATTCCAGGACTATTATATATTGCCTTCAAGATGACAAATTTGAATGACCTTGACCATACCACGTGACATTTACCTTAAATCAATATGTCACCTCCAGAAGTACCAGTTACATTAGCAGATAGATTTAGCTGAAATACAGACTTTACTGATGATAATAGTTTTTCCTTTACAAGTTACATTTTCGCTCCACCGTATTGTGGCATCTTGGAATTTTTGGGAAACCTGATGTAAAAACAGCAAAACTGATGTCAGAATTGGAATCCTCATGGTCGATTTACCTAGAAAAAGTGTATTCATACATGAATCTAGGTGCTCCGGTTCAAAAGTTAATTTTTCATGATGGCGGTGCCGGCAATCTTGGATTTGGCCCGCTGGAAAAAAATGCCGGGATTTTTGGGAGGGACCGGGGGGCTAAATGTTTTATAAAAGGTCCAAAGAAGTCAAATCAATTGTCAAAACATCTTAGCCAGAGAATGGTCACGGAATTGAGGGTCTAGACCCTACTAGGAAGAGGTGAAGGAGGAGGAGGAGGAGGAGGAGGAGGAGGAGTAGGAGGAGGAGGAGGAGGAAGAGGAAGAGGAGGAGGAGGAGGAGGAGGAGGAGGAGGAGGAGGAGGAGGAGGAGGAGGAGGAGGAGAAGAGGTTACCTGACAATATTGCGTTTATATTGAAAAAACCGAAGAGATAAGAGACAACTGATTCAGCAATATTTGGCAAGTGATGATGATGATAGCACACCCTGATAGTGGCGGTGATGGTGGTGATAGCAGTGGTGTTGGTGATGGTGGTGATGGTGGTGATGGTGGTGATAGTGGTGATAGTGGTGATGGTGGTGATGATAATATGTACGAGATTTGATAAGATAAGATTTTCATCCTATCTAGACACTTTGCAAGTACCAACTACAAGGTTATTGACTATACAAAGCGCCGCCACGTCAGCACGAACTAGGCGGACTCGAACCGCTGACCGAATGCACAGGGACGCTGCACATTGCGAGCACACGTCTCTACCAACCTTGCCACACTGACGGGCTACGAGATTTGAAGTGATATAGTAACATATAATTATAAGTAGTGATTACAGTTGCAGTTGCAGTGGTAGTAGTAGTAGTAGTAGTGGTAATGGTAATAAAGGTAATAGTAGGGGTGGTGATAATAGTAGTGGTAGTAGAGGTGGTGGGAAGAGGAAGAAGAGGAGGAGGAGGTCAAAAGGAGAAACATATCAGAAAAGCGAAAATATCGTTGGAAGAAAAATTGAGTAAAACATTTGAACAAAGGACAAAATAGGTTAATAAGACGCAAGCAAAGAAGATTATGACGAGGATGACGATCAAGACGAAACCCACATAGCAAACAGCGTGGAAAGGAATCATCGTGACTTTCCTTCCATTCCTGGGGCACGAAGCACACACACACGCACGCACACAAGACACACGCACACACACACACACACGCACGCACGCACACAAACACACAGACAGACAGACAGACAGAGACAGACAGACACACACACACACAAAACGCACACACACACACGCACACACACAGACACACACACACACACACACAGATACGGATGGTGAGGCCGGAAAACAAGAATAAAAGCACACGATTTCCGTCACACATCTAACAGACAGCACATAAGGAATTACTGCAGAACACATTCCAGCCCAGATATTACAAAGAAAAGAACATTTACTTACAACATTTATTTACAAAGAAAAACACCCTTCCAGACACCCTACAAGTGGCACAGACGGAGAATTAATAGACGAAATTTCCTCTTTATCAACAAACCCGATTCGAATCTGTGCAGCAAAGTAAAGGTAAGTTAATGTTGGGGGCATACACTATACTGGAGCGTGGCCTCAGTGCTCAACTCCGTCTCATTAGCCTTTGAGCCTGTGGTGGGTGACAAACCATTACCCCGGGACACAGGGCTAGTGTGACATCCGGGTTACCAGAGTTACCTTCTCCAGGTACCCATTTATCAACCCCGAAAGGCGGTTTGGGCTGGTCGCCGACTTGCCCTGGCCCTGATTCGATCCAGGGCCCGCAGATTCGTAGCGCTAGCCACGACGCCACGGAGGCAACTAGCAGCAAGGTAGAAAAAGAGTAATTCATTCAGGAAAGATCAAAAGTTTAGGATCTGTGATGTCAATTGAAATTAACACAGGTAAGGGAAACAAGGTAAATAGAAGCACAAATTAGGGAACACAAGGTAAATAGAAGCCCAAATTAGGGACACATGGTAAATAGAAGCCCAAATTACGAACACAAGGTAAATAGAAGCCCAAATTACGAACACAAGGTAAATAGAAGCCCAAATTACGAACACAAGGTAAATAGAAGCCCAAATTACGAACACAAGGTAAATAGAAGCCCAAATTACGAACACAAGGTAAATAGAAGCCCAAATTACGAACACAAGGTAAATAGAAGCCCAAATTAGGAACACAAGGTAAATAGCAACATAACTTTGGAACACTTTAGTACATACCAAGAACATTTTTTTTGTGTGTTATAACCATTTTCAGCAAAAAGTGAAACATAATCAAGAAGAAAATAAAGAATAAATAAAGAAAGAAATATAAAAATAAAATAATAAAATAAAGAAACTAAGAATAAGCAGACGAAAAGAAGAAAAAGATCAAGAAGAAGAGACACTCAGATTCATGTGTCTTGCTTGCTTTATTCAGACAAGAAAATATTGAAGAAACAAGAAGAAAAAGGGATGATGATGATGATGATGATGAAGACAATGTAAGTGGATGAGAAGGAGGAGGAGGAGGAGGAGGTCATTAGGCCGGAAGTGAGGTGGCCTAACAGTGGTGTCCGACAATACACCTCCTCCTCCTCCTCCCTCCTCCTCCTCCTCTGCCCTCCTCACAGTCTTATCAGATGGCGGGGACGCAGAAGTTTCAAGGTTGTACTATTCTTAGATCTTTGGGGACTTGATGTAATCTCTCTCTATCTCTCTCTCTCTCTCTCTCTCTACTGAGGTTGGAATGTTACGAAATGACAAAAAATTAACAAGGAACAGTTAAAGGAAAAACCCAGTACAGATAAGATATATATATACTAGCCGCAAAGCCGCCCTCCGGGCGGACTTTTTGGCTAGCTCTGCGGAGGGCTATTGGTGGGCCGAAGGCCCACCAATAGCTTCGGCCCACCAAACACAGACTCTCCAGATAGCCCCTTCTAACTTTCCTGAAATCATGGATGTAGAAATGTATGTATTAACGCCAACCCATTCACATCACCCCCAACCCATTCACTCACCCATTACCCATCACCCCCCACCCATTACCCATCACCCCCCACCCATTCACTCACCCATTACCCATCACCACACACCCATTCACTCACCAATTACCCATCACCCCCCACCTATTCCCTCACCCATCACCCCCAACCCATCACCCCCCACCAATTCACTCACCCATCACCCCACCCATTCACTCACCCATTACCCATCACCCTACATCAAGGTTTCCTCAATTCTCGCAACCCACTTTTTTTTCTTCACAATTCTCGCTAATAGGCTACTAAAAAAAAAAAAAAAAAAAAGTGATCGGATCATCTCACAAGTGGGCTTAAAAACCTTCCCCTGGTCAACCTGGTTCCAAAACTGTGCCATATGATGGGATTCCGCCACGGGGGGCGGAACCTATACCACACACACACACACACACACACACACACACAACACACACACACACACACACACAGACACAGACACAGACACTTTCGCTTATATTTATATATATATATATATATATATATAAATATATAAATATATATAATATATATATATATATATATATATATTAATATAATATATTATTAATATATATATATATATATATATATAATATATATGTATATATTATATATATATATTATATATATAGAAGGAGAGGATGAGAAGAGAATAGAGAGAGAGAGAGAGAGAGAGAGAGCGAGAGAGAGAGAGAGAGAGAGAGAGAGAGAGAGAGAGAGAGAGAGAGAGGAGAGAGAGAGAGAGAGAGACGAGAGAGAGAGAGAGAGGAGAGAGAGAGAGAGAGAGAGAGAGAGAGAGAGAAGAGGAGAGAGAGAGAGAGAGAGAGAGAGAGAGAGTGTGACCTTCAGCCTGTTCCATTTAAATTACCGTGTTCAGATTCTGTTTTAATCTAAGGCTTTACTTTAAAATAGATGTCCTTGGGACAGAGGACATCTTTAGCTCAGTAACTTAGTGCCTTAGTTCGCCAACCTCTCAGCCAATTGTGGCCGTGTGTAACTCATGTTGTTAGATGCTTAAATAAAATCTAAAAAAAAAGAGAGAGAGAGAGAGGAGAGAGAGAGAGAGAGAGAGAGAGAGAGAGAGAGAGAGAGAGAGAGGAGAGAGAGAGAGAGAAGATAGAGAGAGAGGAGAGAGAGAGAGAGGAGAGAGAGAGAGAGGAGGAGGGGGGAGATCCGGTGCGATGTTATCTCAATACAGACAAGCGGAGAGAAATTTTGGCGCAGGTCCTTCTCGTCCCTGACCTATCTCTCTCTCTCTCTCTCTCTCTCTCTCTCTCTCTCTCTCTCTCTCTCTCTCTCTCTTCTCTCTCTCTCGTTCTGTCTGTCTGTCTGTCTGTCTGTCTGTCTGTCTGTCTGTCTGTCTGTCTGTCTGGTGGTAGCTAAAATGATGGTGTATGGTGAATATATGTATGTATGTATGTATGTATGTATGTATGTATGTATGTATGTATGTATGTATGTATGTATGTATGTATGTACTGTATGTATACCATGTAGTTAAGTGTACATTGAAAACCCTACCCAGCACATGTACTCAACACGTGAGGGAGATAAGTAAACGTACACTGTGCTGGATTACGACCTCTAATATACGTACATGTAAGGCGGGGTCTGTGTACGTAATGTAAGTCACCAAGTAGTAAGTCATGTAAGTACACACTAGTAAGTCATGTAAATAACCAAATAATAAGTAATGTAAGTACACACTGTAGTAAGTCATGTAAGTAACCAAATAATAAGTCATGTAAGTACACACTGTAGTAAGTCATGTAAGTCACCAAATAATAAGTCATGTAAGTACACACTGATAAGTCTGTAAGTCCCAAAATAAGTCATGTAAGTACACACTGTAGTAAGTCATGTAAGTCACCAAATAATAAGTCATGTAAGTACACACTGTAGTAAGTAATGTAAGTCACCAAATAATAAGTCATGTAAGTACACACTGTAGTAAGTCACCAAGTAGTAAGTCATGTAAGTACGCACTATATTAACGCCTTCACACCTAGATTTTCCTTTGCTATAAAAAAATTGTATGTTGTCGAGCCATACAATTACGAAAAGTAACTTAATATGCTAAATCAGTTAGTCGACAAGGATACTGAGCAGGTCATATCTATAAAATATTACTTATATTCACTAAAAAGCGTCTAACGGTAGCCAAATTACAATGGAAATTATGTTCTGGGTCTCAAGGGGTTAAGTAATGTAAGTGTACTAAAGTGTATGTATTCCAGTGTATGCCAGGTACACATATGGATAGAGAGAATGAGAGAAAGGTGTATCGCGCGTGTGTTAATTAATTTCACCTGTAGGAATGTCTGTCTAGTCTACCCACACACCTGAATAGCCTTGAGGGTGAAAGTGTTTAATTGTAAGTCACCTGGCGAAGGGGGAATACAGAAGGGTGAAGGGAATGAAGGGGTGATAGGGGACAGGTAGATGAGAAAGTAAAGGGGATAGGGGAGGATAGAGGATACAGGAGGGAGGGGGAAGGAGGGGGAAGGAGGGGGAGGGGTGTGGGTGGGACAGGAAGGCTATAAGACAGACATAGACAGGAAGACAGGAAGACAGGAGGAAAGACAGGAGGAAAGGCAGAAAGACAGGAAGACAGGAGGAAAGACAGGAAGACAGGAGGAAAGACAGGAAGACAGGAGGAAAGACAGGAACACAGGAACACAGAACAAAAGACAGACAGGAAGACAGGACGAAAGACAGAGACAGGAAGACAGGAGGAAAGACAGGAAAACAGGAGGAAAGACAGAAAAAAACAGAAGACAGGAGGAAAGCCCAAGACAGAAGACAGGAGAAAGAACAGCAAGACAGGACGAAGACAGAAGGAAAGACAGAGGAAAGACAGAAAGAGGACAGGAGAAAAGACAGGAAGACAGGAAACAGAGAAAGACAGGAAGACAGGAGAAAGACAGGAAGACAGGAAAGACAGAAAAGACAGGAAGACAGGAAGACAGGAGGAAAGACAGAAAGACAGGAAGACAGGAGGAAAGACAGAAAGACAGGAAGACAGGAGAAAAGACAGCAAGACAGGACGAAAGACAGACAGGAAGACAGGAGGAAAGACAGAAAGACAGGAAGACAGGAGGAAAGACAGGAAGACAGGAAGACAGGAGGAAAGACAGAAAGACAGGAAGACAGGAGGAAAGACAGGAAGACAGGAGAAAAGACAGCAAGACAGGACGAAAGACAGACAGGAAGATAGGAGGAAAGACAGAAAGACAGGAAGACAGGAGGAAAGACAGGAAGACAGGAAGACAGGAGGA
>JACEEZ010019166.1:97870-102870 GCA_016584305.1 Chionoecetes opilio
CTACCACTACCTTCCACCAACTACCACTACTACCACTACCATAACCACTACCACTACCCACTACTACCTCCACTAACCACTACCTCCTACACTACCACGACCTCCCCACTACCACTACCATACCACTAACCACTACCACTACCACCGCCACCACTACCACTACCACTACCACTACCACTACCCTACCACTAGTCCTCCACCACTACTACCACCACTACCACTACCACTACCACTACCTCCCACCACTCCACTACTACCACTCCACTACCACTACCACTACCACTACCTACCTCCACTACCACTACCACTACCACTCCCACTATCCTCCACCACTCACATAACACTACCACTACCACTACCACTACCACTACCACTACCACCACCTCCTACCACTACCACTACCACTACTGCTACCACTACCACTACCTCCACCACTACTACCACCACTACCACTACCACTACCACTACCTCCACCACTACCACTACTACCACTACCACTACCACTACCACTACCACTATACCTCCACTACCACACCACTACCACTACCACTACCTCCTCACCACTATCACTACCACTACCACTACCACTACCACTACCACTGACCTCCCCCACTACAACACCATCTACCACTACCACTACCACTACCTCCACCACTACCACTACCACTACCACTACCACTACCACCACTCTTACCACATACCACTACCACTACCACTACCACTAACCTCCACCACTACTACACCACTAACACTAACCACTACCACTACCTCCACCACTACCCTACTACCACTACACTACCACGACCACTACCACTACTACCTCCACTAACCACTACCACTACCACTACCACCTACCATCACCACTACCACTACCACTACCACTACCCCTACCACTACCACTACCTCCACCACTACTACCACCACTAACCACTACCACTACCACTAACCTCCACCCCTACCACTACCCTACTACCAGCTAAAACCACTAACCACCACCTCTACCACTACCACTAACCACTAACCACTACCACTAACCTCCACCACTACTACCACCTACTACCAATACCACTACCACTACCCTCCACCACTACCACTACTACCCTAACCACTACCACTACCACTACCACTACTACCTTCCACTTACACTACCACTACCACTACCACTACCTCCACCACTACCACTACCACTACCACTATAACCACTACCACTACTCCACCACTACTACCACCACTACCAACTCCACTACCACTACCGTCCACCACTACCCACCAACTACCACTATACCACTCCACTAGCACTACCACTACTACTCCCCTACCACTACCACTCCCACCTACCACTACCGTCCACCACTACTACCCTCCACTACCACTACCACTACACTACCACTTACCTCCACCACTACCAACACCATCCACACCACTACACTTACTCCACCACTCCACTACCACTACACTACCACTACCAACTACCTCCACTCTACTACCATCCACGCTACTACCCTACCACCACCACTACACTTACCTACTACCTCCACCACTACCACTATTACCACCTACCACTAACCACTACCACTAACCCTACCACTACCTCCACACTACTACCACCACTACCACTACCACTACCACTGACCTCCACCACTACCACTACCATACCACTACCACTACCACTACTACCTCCACTACCACTACCACTACCACGACCACTACCTCCCCACTACTACCTCCACTACCACTACCACTACCACTACACTCCACTACCTCCACCACTACCACCACCACCACTACCACTACCACTACCCATCCACCACTACCACTACCATACCACTACCATACCACTACCATCCCTAACTACTACCTCCACCACTACCACCACCACCACTACCACTATACCCTACCATCCCCCACTACCACTACCACTACCACTATCACTACCACTACCACTACTACCCTCCACTACCACTACCACTAACCACTACCACTACCGTCCACCACTACTACATCCACTACCACTACCACTAACCACTACCACTACCACTACCTCCACCACTACTACCTCCACTACTACCACTCACCACTGACCACTAACCACTACTCCACCACTACTCACCTCCACTACCACTACCACTACCACTACACTACCTCCACCACTATCACCACCACAACCACTACCAACTACCACCACCAAACTTAACACCACTACCACTACCACTACCCCCACACGACCCTCCTCCACCACCACCACTACATGCCACTAACCACTACACCCTGACCACCCACCCACTACCACTACACCTCCACTACCACTACCACTACCACCACCAACTACCTCCAACACTATCTACCAGTCCACTACCACTACACTACCACCCACCACTACCCTCCACCACTACTACCTCCACTACCACTACCACTACCACACCACTACATCCACCACTACTACCATCCACTACCACTACCACTACCACTAAGACCACTAACCACCTCCACTACCACTCACCACCACTACCACTACCACCACCACTACCACCACTACCACTACCACTACCCACCACTACCACTACCACTACCTAAACCCTACCCCCACCACTACCACCACCTCCACTACCACTACCACTACCACCACCACTACCACTACCTAAACCACTAACCCCACCACCACACTACTACATCTACCAACCACCACTACCAACCACCACTACCACCCCACACTACCATACCTCCACCACTACCTACTACCTCCACCTCCACCACACGCCCACTCACTAACACCACCACACACAACTACCACCACCACCGGACCACTACCTCCACCTACTGCACTACTACCTTCCACTACACTACCACTACCACCAACCACTACTCCTATCACACCCTACCACTACCACCACCACTACTACTACCACCACTACCACCACTACCACTACCCACCAACCACTACTAACTACCACCACTCCACTACCACCACACTACTCTACCACTTTACCACTACCTCCACCACTACCCTAACCACTACCACTACCTCAACTACCACTACCTCCACCACTACCACTACTCCACTACCACGTACTCCCCCAACTAGCCACCACTACCACTACCTCCACCACCACTACCTCCACCACTACCACTACCACTTACCACCACTCCTCCACCCACTACCACTACCACCACCACACCACCACCACTACCACCATCATCACCCCCTCACCACCACCACCACCACCCACCCCTACACCACTAACCACCCCACCACCACCACCACGACCTAACCACTACCTCCACTACCACTACCTCCAAACCACCACCCCCACCCCACGCACCACCACCCACCACCACAAGCACCACCACCTACCACTACCACTACCTCCCCACCACCAACCCACTACCACTAACACTACCACGACCTCACCACCACACCACTACACTACCACTAAAACCTCCACTACCACTAACGCTCCACCACGTACCACTAACCTAGATACACCATAAGCAATGTAATCGCTGAAAAGATCAGAAGGTGAAAAGATCTTGGAGGAGGTGAGCCAGACATCCGACCTAGAACAATGTATTGAGCCAGAATAGAGGCTAATAGAGTATTAGGCATTACCGTTTACAGAGTGTTTAAAAGTAGAAGTCGAAGTTCTTCTCAAGCTTTATCTGGCTCTAGTCGCCGTCACCTAGACTATGGCGAGTTCAGTTTTGTCTCCATATTACAGTCTAGTATATAGTGTTGTGTTAGAAGAAAAAAGGCAGAGAGGATGAACCACATGATACACAGGGATGCGTACTATAGGTTTATGAGAGGAGATTGAAGTTATTAAAATTTACACTCATCCGAAGACGCAGAGTAAGGGGGCGATCTGATAGAGTTTTTAAGTGGATAAAGGGATTTAATAATAAAGGAGAGGTAGGAAAAGTTCTTACAGCTTTAACCAGGGTAGAACAAGAAGTACCGGATTCAAGCTGGAAAAGCGTAGATTTTTAAAAGGAATAGGGAAAACTGTTTCACAATAGGGTTGAATGAATGAATGTTCTCAGTAGACAGTAGTTAGTGCTGAGTCATTGGGGAACTTTAAAGGGGAGCTGGATATTTCAATGGATGGGGATGAAAGTGGATGTAGTAGTGTTAGGTGACAGGACACACCACGTGTAGGCCTCGCTGGCCTCTTGTAGCTTCCCTTATTTTTCTTATGTGTCTTTATGTTACCACCACCACCACGCAACCCCACGACCACCACCACACCAACCACCACCACTACCACCCTACCACTAACACCACCACCACCACTACCTCCACCACGACCACTACTCCACTACCACTACCTCCAACACCCTACCTCCACCCACTCCACTACTACCACCACCCACCACCACCACCAACACTACCACTACACTACCGGAACTAAACCCTACCACTACCTCCACCACTACTACTACCACCACCACCACCACACTAACCACTACCACTACCACTACCTCCACCACCACTACCTCCACCACTCCCTACCACTACCCCACCACTACCCCTCACCAACTCATCCACCACCACATACCACCACCACACCACTACTAACCACCCAACTACCCACCACCACTACCCCTCCACCACTACCACCACCACCACCACTACCACTACCACTAACGCACCACCACCCCACACTACCACAACCACCACCACCACCACCACCACCACTACCACTCCACTACCTCCACCACTACCACCACCACCACACACCACCACCAATCCACCACTACCACTACCTCCACCACCACAACCCAGGGCCACCACTACCGACCACAAATAGCCCACCACCAACCACCACCACTACCACTACCTGTCCACCACCACCACCACCACCCCTACTCCACTACCACCACCACCCCACTAGCCACCACCACCACCGCCACCACCACCACTACCACTACCTCCACCACCACACTAACACTACCACCACCACCAACCACTACCTCTACCACTACCACCCCCCACCACCAGCTAA
>JACEEZ010019166.1:125370-132870 GCA_016584305.1 Chionoecetes opilio
AAGAGGGAGAGGAGAGAGAGAGAAGAGAGGAGAGAGAGAGAGAGAGAGAGAGAGAGAGAGACGAGAGAGAGAGAGAGGGAGAGAGAGAGAGAGAAGAGAGAGCGAGAGAGAGGAGAGAGAGAGAGAGAGAGAGGAGGAGAGAGAGAGAGAGAGAGGAGAGAGAGAGAGAGAAGATGCGAGAGAGATAGAGAGAGAGAGATGAGGAGAGAGAGAGATGAGAGAGAGAGAGAGACTACTACCTTCCCTTTAACTCATCACATTTCAGGCCCCAAAAAGTGCAGGAAAAAATGAAGAGCGAAGCACAAGATTAAAATGTTTTTTGAAGTAATTGACTTGAAACTGAGAAGCGAATGAAAGGAAGGATGGAAGACACTGAATAAACGGAAGAACAGCCATAGTTATCAATCAAATCAATCAAATAAAAAAAAAAAAAAAAAAAATAAAAAAAAAAAAAAAAAAAATACAAAAACCAGAAGAAGAGAAAAAAAAGAAAGAAATCAAAAAAAGCTACAACACACACAACAACACCACACAACAAACAAAACAAAAAAAAAAAACATAAAAAACAAAAAACAACGAAAAAAAAAAAAAAAAAAAAAAACTACAAAAAAAAAACAAAATCAAAAAAAAAAAAAAAAAAAAAAAAAAAAAAAAAAAAAAAAAAAAAAAAAACAAAAACAAAAAACACTCACAAACACACATATATACGATGAATTTATCAATTTATATTCCTCTCTCTCTCTCTCTCTCTCTCTCTCTCTCTCACACATCTTCCTTTCCTCCCTCTATATCTACCTTTCGTTTCAAGCATCTCCTTTTTGTATTGTCTCTCTCTCTCTTCTCTCCCCCTCCTCTCTCTCTGTTCCATTCTCCCCCCTTCATCTATTTTTTTTTTTATACACAATTCCTCAGTATGAAACAGTCTTTTATCCCATTTCCTGTGTCTCTTCAGCGTTACTTCTACAGCATCTTCTCTCTTCTTTTTCTTCTTCTTCTTTTCTCTTTTTTCTTTTTCATCAATACAGTTTCTTTCCACAAAATTTCTTCCTTTATACTTAAGACTATGATCATCCTTTATTTTTTTACTAGTATGTATTTTATAAACTTAAAATTGTATATATAGAGAAAGAAAGAAAGAAGGAAGGAAGGAAGGAAGGAACGATAGAAGGAAAATAATCACAAAGCGGGTCTGCAAATCTTTTCTTGTTTTCTTTCATATTTTCTTCGTTATCTCGTTATTAATTATTATCTTTTAATGCTTTATAATCTTTACAGAATTATATAAGTATCTTTATAGTATTTTCATTAAATTTCTCTTTACCTTTCATCTTTTTTTTTAGATATCATTCATCTATATTTTCTGATATTAGTGTGTGTGTGTGTGTGTGTGTGTGTGTGTGTGTTGTGTGTTGTGTGGTGTGTGTGTGTGTGTGTGTGTGTGTGTTGTGTGTGTGTGTGTGTGTGTGTGTGTGTGTGTGCGTTGTGTGAGAGAGAGAGAGAGAGGGCGAGAGAAGGACGAGAGAGAGAGGAGAGAGAGAGGAGAGAGAGAGGAGAGAGAGAGAGAGAGAGAGAGAGAGAGAGAGAGAGAGAGAGAGAGAGAGAGTCCACGTCTTTCTTAACTTTCATAATCATCACTTTTCTTATTCATCACAAAGATGTATATATTTTTCACTAACTCTTGCGTCGCGTTTTTGGTTTTATCCTATTCTTTTATCTATCAACATCATCTTTATCTATTTTATTAGTTATTCTTTATCTTCATATCTCTATCTTACGTCATCCGTGACCTTCACCATTATTTCTATTTTTGGCGGTCAAGAGAATGGCCCTCCCCTCCTCTTCCCCCTCCCCTCCTCTTCCCCCTCCCCTCTACTCCCCTCCCCTTCACTTTACTCTACTCCCCTCCCCTCCCCTCTACTTCCCCTCTCCCCTCCCCTCTACTTCCCCTCTCCCATCCTTCCCCTCCCCTCCCACTCTACTCTACTCCCCTCCCCTCTATTCCCCTTCCCCTTCCCTCCCTTCCCCTCCCCTCTACTTCCCTCCCCTCCCCTCTACTCCACTCTCCTCCCTTTCCCTCCCCTCCCCACCACTCCCTTCCCTTCCCCTCCCTCTCCCCTTCCCTCCCTCCCCCTCCCTTCCCTTCCCCTCCCTCTCCCCTTCCCTCCCTCACCCTCCCCTCCCCTTCCCTTCCCACCCCTCCCCTCCCATGACCTTATAAGTTTTTCGCCCCCCGATTATCCACGCTGAACTTATTGACCTTTTTTTTTATGACCAAACTCTAAAGGCGTTTTCTGCGGGGATCCTGCTTGCAACCGAAAATTTTTCGGTTGCTCAAATTTCGATCCCTGTTCAACCATCCAGGGAAGATGATTGGCCCGACCCGCAATCATTTGTTGTTGTTGTTGTGACCGTTTGCAACCGAAAATCCCCCGCAGAAAACGCCTTAAGTGGTCTTTTAAATATATCTTTCTCACGTGCACACTTTTTCCTCACCTTTCTCGCGACCTTTCAACACCTAGGATCTATTTTTCTGGTATTTTTTCTACCCGTTCTTACACTTTGATAACTAATTTTTTTTTTTTTATTTTTTTTTTATTTTATTCACAGCTTTATAAATCTCTCTATATTTTAATTTTCTCACCCTTCTTCCTATTACTTATATATTTCTTCTACACTTTTCATCCCTATTGTCTATTTCGCTTGTATTTTTTTTTACCCGTTCTTACACTTTGATAATAATTTTGCCATTCTTCTTTTTATATTTTTGTATTTATAGCTTAATAAATCTTTCTATTTTTTTTCTTTCACACTTTTCATCATTTTCCTTACATATTTTTTTTATACCTTTCATCCCTTTTCATTATGGTTTGTTTTAATTTCGACTTTCATTTACAATTTTTCTCAACATTATTCTTCGCGGATTCTTCACTTATATTCGTATATGTAATTTCTGTCTATTTTGATAACTTTCAACATTTCCATTTTACCTTTTCCCATATTAAAAAAATGTCCATGTGACTTATTAACTACTATTTTACGATTGTCTTCACTTTCTTCCCTTCTTCCTTCCTTCCTTCCTTCCTTCCTTCCTTCCTTCCTTCCTTCCTTCCTTCCTTCACCTTCTTTCTTAGTTTTCCCCCCCTTGTGTTTTCCTATGTACTCTATCTCTATTTTTCAACACCTATATATATTCTACTATTAACACTTTAAACCCCTTCACACCCGATCTTTCCATTAATATATAAAATCGTCTATTGTTAGTCATGACATTTTGAAAAGTAGCTTAATATACCAAATTAGCTAGTGGACAAGGGTACTAAACAGGTCATAGCTATAAAATCATGCTTATATTCGCAAAACTCGTCTTATGGTATACCTAAAGTACAATGGAAATGACGTTCTGGGCCTCAAGGGGTTAATCACCTATCTATTATCTTATTTCTTTATTCAAATCTTTCTTCCTTTTCCTCTAAGTCTTTTTCTAAGTCTTTTCACACCTGCATGTTTATCGTGACACCTGGCAACATTTTACTCATTTCTATCGTGACACCTGGCAACATTTTACTCATTTCTATCGAGACACCTGGCAACATTTTACTCATTTCTATCGTTACACCTGGCAACATTTTACTCATTTCTATCGTTACACCTGGCAACATTTTACTCATTTCTATCGTGACACCTGGCAACAATTTACTCATTTCTATCGTGACACCTGGCAACATTTTACTCATTTCTATCGTGACACCTGGCAACATTTTATTCATTTCTATCGAGACACCTGGCAACATTTTACTCATTTCTATCGTGACACCTGGCAACATTTTATTCATTTCTATCGAGACACCTGGCAACATTTTATTCATTTCTATCGAGACACCTGGCAACATTTTACTCATTTCTATCGTGACACCTGGCAACATTTTATTCATTTCTATGTAACATTTACCTAAACATTTTTCCAATTATTTCTGAAGTCTACTTATCTGTGACTTTTGAATACCAGTTATTCTTTCAGACATTTCCTGGTTTCACGATCTGCACTCTACTTTTCCTTCTATACTTTATACTTTTCTGTCAATGTTTTATTCTCAATTTCAAAGCCATGCCTAGAGTGTTAATATGTTTTAAAGCTAGTACCTGGGATGAGTTTTCCAGGAAGGGTTGTGAGTTATGTGTCTGTTATTAAAAAGATAACAAGATACATCGAGGCCAGAATATAAAAACAGCGATTGTAAAATAATAACGTGAGAGACGGTAGTGGTAGTAGTGGAGGTAGTGGTAGTAGTAAAGGTATTGGTGGTAGTAAAGGTAGTGGTAGTAGTAGAGGGAGTGGTAGTAGTAGAGGTAGTGGTAGTAGTAGAGGGAGTGGTAGTAGTAGAGGGAGTGGTAGTAGTAGAGGGAGTGGTAGTAGTAGAGGGAGTGGTAGTAGTAGAGGGAGTGGTAGTAGTAGAGGGAGTGGTAGTAGTAGAGGGAGTGGTGGTAGTAGAGGGAGTGGTAGTAGTAGAGGGAGTGGTAGAAAAAAATTGTAGACGGAAATAGGAGACTGAAGAAAAAGAAGAATTTGAAGAAGAATAAGAATTTGAAGATGAAGAATAAGAATTTGAATAAGAATTTGAAGAAGAAGAATTTGAAGAAGAATTTGAAGAAGAAAAAATTGAAGAAGAATTTGAATAATAATAATTTGAAGAAAAAAATTGAAGAAAAAAAGGAAGAATTTGAAGCATATGAATTTGAAGAATAATTTGAAGAATTATTATTTGAAGAAGAATTTGAAGATGAATTTGAATAAGAATTTGAAGAAGAAGAAAAAAAGGAAGAATTTGAAGAAGATGAATTTGAAGAAGAATTTGAAGAAGAAGAATTTGGAGAAGAATTTGAAGAAGAATTATTTGAAGAAGAAGAATTTGAAGAAGATGAATTTGAAGAAGAAGAATTTGAAGAAGAATTTGAAGAAGAAGAAGAAAAAAAGGAAGAATTTGAAGAAGATGAATTTGAAGAAGAATTATTTGAAGAAGAAAAATTTGAAGTAGAATTATTTGAAGAAGAATTTGAAGAAAAAGAAGAATTTGAAGAAGAATTTAAAGAAGAATTTGAAGAAGAATTTGAAGAAGAAGAAAAAGAAAAAGAAGAAGAATTTGAAGAAGAATTTGAAGAATAATAATTTGAAGAAGAATTTGAAGAAGAATAATTTGAAGAAGAAAAAGAAGAAGAATTTGAAGAATAATTTGAAGAATAATAATAATTTGAAGAAGAAAAAGAAGAAGAAGAAAGTGAAGAACAACAATGTGAAGAAGAATTTGAAGAAGAAGAATTTGAAGTAGAAGAATTTGAAGAAGAAGAATTTGAAGAAAAAGAAGAAGAAAAATTTGAAGAAGAAGAAGATAAAGAAGAAGAAGAAGAAGACCACCACCACCACCACCAACAACAACAACAAAAACAACAAAACAACGAGAAGCAGAGCAAAAACAAACGAACTCAGTGGTATTCAGCAACAATAAACAAATAACGAAACAAAAAAAGGCTCTTCTACAAGTGATGAGACTCTGAATGTCAAACAATGGCCGAGCGAATCCGTCTTTGAACAAACCAAACATAAACCTTTTTGTGTGAGCTAGAATAGAACTAGTTAGTGCAAACAACATAGCTAACAATTTCTAGTAGATTTGACAGTAGAAGTAGTCGCAGTAGTAGTAGTAGTAGTAGTAGTAGTAGTAGTAGTAATTGTAGTAGTAGTAGTAGTAGTTAGTAGTAGCTATAGTAGTAGTAGTATGTAGTAGCAGCAGCAGAAGCAGTAGTAGTAGTAGTAGTAGTAGTAGTAATTGTAGTAGTAGTAGTAGTAGTAGTAGTAGTAGTAGTAGTAGTAGTAGTAGTAGTAGTAGTAGTAGTAGTAGTAGCAGTAGTAGCAGTAGTAGCAGTAGTAGTAGTAGTAGTAATTGTTGTTGTAGTAGTAGTCGCAGTAGTAGTAGTAATTGTTGTTGTAGTAGTAGTAGGAATAGTAGTTGCAGTAGTAGTAATTGTTGCTGTAGTAGTAGTAGTAATAGTAGTTGCAGTAGTAGTAATTGTTGTTGTAGTAGTAGTAGTAATAGTAGTAGCAGTAGTAGTAATTGTTGTTGTTGTAGTAGTAGTAGTAGTAGTAGTATGCAGTAGTAATAACAACAATAATAGTAATGCTAATAATGATGAAGATAATGATAATAATGATGATAATAATAGTAATAAAAATAGTACTGATAAAAATACAAATAATAACAATGATACTAACAAGAGGAATGGAGGCAGAACATGTAGCCATCGAGCGAGCGTCTCCCAGGAATACTTTAGTGGCGGTGCATTATACAGGGGTGGCATTTCGGGGTGACCTCCGGGGCCACTAGCACGGGAACAACACTCAAATAAGAATACAGAAAAATGCAGCGCAAATACAAACCCGTACCGCGAAATAGATCATATAATAAAATGGAAAAACGGAGTGAATAAAAACCTTCTGTACCGCAAAATAGATCACATAATAAAATAGAAAAAGCAGTGAATAAAAACCTTCTGTACCGCAAAATAGATCACATAATAAAATAGAAAGACAGAGTGAATAAAAACCTTCTGTACCGCAAAATAGATCACATAATAAAATAGAAAGACAGAGTGAATAAAAACCTTCTGTACCGCAAAATAGATCACATAATAAAATAGAAAAGCAGAGCGAATAAAAACCTTCTGTACCACAAAATAGATCACATAATAAAATAGAAAGACAGTGAATAAAAACCTTCTGTACCGCGAAATAGATCACATAATAAAATAGAAAAACAGAGCGAATAAAAACCTTCTGTACCGCGAAATAGATCAAATGAAAGCAAAAAAATATCAATAAATAGTAAACGAAGAAGAAAAAGAACACCTAAATAACTTGAAAGATAGTAGAGAGCGTAGGCAAATAATGATATAATGATAATAATGATAATGAATAAACGAAGAAGAAAAATAACACTTGATAAATAACTTGAAATATAATATAAATAATTTGAAATATAATATAAAACGTAGGCAAATAATGATATAATGATGATAATGGTAATGATGATATGTCCAGCCAGTTGGTATAATGAGGTGAGTCATGAGCAAGGCGGATAATGAGGCACTTAACCCGCCTCACCTGCTCAACTAAACACCTGGGCTCAGTGTTGGGAGGGGGGGGGGGGCGTTCGATACCTTACTTAATACCCCCTACTACTACTACTACTACTACTACTACTACTACTACTACTACTACTACTACTACTGCTGCTGCTACTACTACTATTACTATTACTACTACTACTACTACTACTACTACTACTACTACTACTGTTACTATTACTACTACTACTACTACTACTACTACTACTACTACTACTACTACTACTACTTTTTTTTTCTACTACTACTACTACAATATACCTCCACCGCCTCTTTATTTGCGGCGGGTACGCCATAGCCCCACCTCGCTATTGACTGTGGCAT
>JACEEZ010019166.1:140370-145370 GCA_016584305.1 Chionoecetes opilio
CACGCAGACATACAAACATACAGACAGACAGGCACCCACGCAGACATACAAACATACAGACAGACAGGCACCCACACACAGACACAGACAGACAGACACCCACGCAGACATACAGACAGACAGACAGACACACACACACACACACACACACACACACAGATAAAAACTTTTCATTCTTTTTTTCGAACTCTTTCTCACCCTCAACCTTTCTTCACACGCGACTGGGACAATAATTGATCAGCTACAAATGTCACTTGCGTCAGAGCACACCTGTGAGGGGCCGATGCAAAGGTAATCAAGGTGCACAATGTTTAGCTGCCTGTCTGTCTGTTGTCCATTATCTCTTTCACATTCTTGCTTTGTATTTGTTTTTTCAACTTTTTCTCTGTTGTGTGTTTATATTTTGTGTGTTTTTTTGTATGCGTGTGTTTGTATTTTTGTATTTTTGTCTTTGTTTCTGATTTTTGTTTTTGTGTTTGAGTCAGTATTTTCTCTTCTCTCTCTCTCTCCTCTCTCTCTCTCTCTCTCTCTCTCTCTCTCTCTCTCTCTCTCTCTCTCTCTCTCCTCTCTCTCTCTCTCGTGGTGGCTCTTTGTAGTATAGTCAATAACCTTGTAGTTGGTACTTGCAAAGTGTTTAGATAGGATCAAAGTATCTTCTCTCTCTCTCTCTCTCTCTCTCTCTCTCTCTCTCTCTCTCTCTCTTTCTCTTCTCTCTCTCTCTCTCTCTCTCTCTCTCTCTCTCTCTCTCTCTCTCTCTCTCTCTCTCTCTCTCTCTCTCTCTCTCTCTCTCTCTCTCTCTCTCTCTCTCTCGTGGTGGCGCTTTGTAGTCAATAACCTTGTAGTTGGTACTTGCAAAGTGTCTAGATAGGATCAAAGTACTTCTCTCTTCTTCCCCTCTCTCTCTCTCTCCTCTCTCTCTCTCTCTCTCTCTCTTCCTCTCTCCTCCTTCTCTCTCTCTCTCTCTCTCTCTCTCTCTCTCTCTCTCTCTCTCTCTCTCTCTCTCTCTCTCTCTCGTGGTGGCGCTTTGTATAGTCAATAACCTTGTAGTTGGTACTTGCAAAGTGTCTAGATAGGATCAAAGGATCTTCTCTTCTCTTCCTCTCTCCTCTCTCTCTCTCTCTCTCTCTCTCTCTCTCTCTCTCTCTCTCTCCTCTCTCTTCTCTCTCTCTCTCTCTCTCTTCTCTCTCTCTCTCTCTCTCTCTCTTTTACTACACACTCCCACCACCACCACCACACACCCACACACACACACACTTAAATTCTCTTTAGAGCTGTAAATATTGACAGCCTCATTCGGGCTAGAAAGGGAAGGAGAAGGACCTAAGCATGTGGAGAAGCAAGGAGGAGAGAGGGAAAGAGGAAAAAGAAAGGGACAGGAAGAAAAGACCGAAGGAAGAAACTGGAATAAAGGTGGAAGAAAGATATAGGGATGAGCTAGAAGGGGGAGAGGTAAGGAAGGAAGGAAGGAAGAAAGGAAGAGAGAACTAGAAGGAAGAAAAAAGAAGGAAGTAATGAACTAGAATAAAGGTGGAAGAAAGATATAGGGATGAGCTAGCTAGAAGGGGGAGTGGTAAGGAAGGAAGGAAGAAAGGAGACACGGAAGAAAAAGAAGGAAGGAAGGAACTAGAATAAAGACGGTAGAAAGTTACAAGGATAAGCTACAAAGGGGTTAGGTTAAGAAGGAAGGAAGGAGGAAAGAAAAGGACACAAGGAAGAAAAAGAAGGAAGGAAGGAAGGAAGGAGGAAGAAAGGACACAAGGAAGAAATAGAAGGAAGGAAGGAGGAAAGAAAAGGACACAAGGAAGAAATAGAAGGAAGGAAGGAGGAAAGAAAAGGACACAAGGAAGAAAAAGAAGGAAGGAAGGAAGGACTTAGAATAAATAAAAATAAAGGCGGAAGAAAGTTAGAAGGTTAAGCTACAAGGAAGAGAGGTAAAAAAGGAAGGAAGGAAGAATAGGAGACAAGGAAGAAAAAGAAGGAAGGAAGGAAGAATAGGAGACAAGGAAGAAAAAGAAGGAAGGAAGGAAGGAACTAGAGAAAAGGCTGAAGAAAGTAACAAAGAGGAGGACCAGTTGCCCCTCCGAGGGTGTGCCACCGTCCGTCAGGGAAAAATAAAAGCGGTAGTGTTGCAATAGTAACACCTCAATGAAAGGTGAAAACATTGGGTGTTGCGTCGCCTAACCGTGAAACACAACCAACAAATAGAAAAGAATGGCTGAATAAATAAAGAAGAAAAGAACATAAAAAACCAAGCCGAGCAAATAAACTGGTTACACAACAAAAACATTGACGTGAGAGAGAGAGAGAGAGAGAGAGAGAGAGAGAGAGAGAGAGAGAGAGAGAGAGAGAGAGAGAGAGAGAGAGAGAGAGAGAGAGAGAGAGAGAGAGAGAAAAAAAGACAACATACATAGAAGAAGACAGACAGAGAAGACAAAGAGAGAGAGAAAAAAAAAGACATACATACATACAGACAGACAGACAGACAGAGAAACAGACAAACAGAGAGACATACGTACAGACAAACAGACAGATAGACAGACATACAGACAGATAGACAAACAGACAGGCAGAGAAACAGACAAACAGAGAGACATACGTACAGACAAACAGACAGATAGACAGACAGATAGACAAACAGACAGGCAGAGAAACAGACAAACAGAGAGACATACGTACAGACAAACAGACAGATAGACAGACATACATACAGACAGACAGATAGACATACATACATACGTACAGACAGACAGACAGACAAACAGACAAACAGACAGGCAGAGAAACAGACAAACAGAGAGACATATGTACAGACAAACAGACAGATAGACAGACAAACAGACAAACACAGAGAGGGAATACAAAACTGAATTAACAAAGAAAATCAAATTTAGAAAAAAAAATTGATTACACCTGCAAATAGGTGACTTGAATTAACGTAACCCTTTTATACCTTCTGTTGAATGATTTAAAAGTCCTCGTTTTACCCTTTAAAAGCCCTTTAATCCATCCAGCCCCTCCCCATAACACCTCTACACAATGCCCCTCCTACCATTGTATCCCCTTCCCCTTCTCCTCCTCTTCTTCCCCCTTCCTCTTCCCCAACTCCTTCCCCTAACACCTTCCCCTTCCCCCAACTCCTTCCCCTTCCCCCAACTCCTTCCCCTTCCCCTTCCCCTTCCCCCAACTCCTTCTCCTTCCCCTAACTCCTTCCCCTTCCCCTTCCCCCAACTCCTTCCCCTTCCCCCAACTCCTTCCCCTTCCCCTTCCCCCAACTCCTTCCCCTAACTCCTTCCCCTTCCCCCAACTCCTTCCCCTTCCCCTTCCCCTTCCCCCAACTCCTTCCCCTCCTCTTCTTCCCCCCTTCCCCTTCCCCTTCCCCAACTCCTTCCCCTCCTCTCCTTTAGTCTTTGCAATAACGTTAAACATGCAAAAGTTAAAGTCAAGTTATTTTTTTTCTATCTGTAATTGTCGGGTTGTTTGTTTGAACTCAATATTTGTTTTTAATCACAGCCGCGCCTCGCACCAATCTGATACTAATAAACAATGCAGGGAAAATATTCATTGCAAGTAAGAATTCACACACACACACACACACACAGACCACACACACACACAACACACACAACTGTTCATATTCGGTTAAGTATGTTTTCAGGTAAAATATTAACCCCTTCACACCCAGATCTCTCCTTTGCTGTATAAAATCGTGTTGTTAGCCCTTAAATTACAAAAAGTGACTAAATAAACCAAATTAGTTAGTGGAAAAGGATACTTAACAGGTCATATTTATAAAACATTGCTTATATTCATTAAAAAGCGTCTTATGGTGGCCAAATTACAATGGAAATTACGTTCTGGTTCTCAAGGGGTTAAATAAAATCACAACATTCTTTTATTTTGCGTACAGGAAGATGAAGAAGAACCACCACTACGACTACCCACCACAACAACAACATTACACTCCTGTTGACGGTAACACAGTTTTGAGGCGCCCTTTGTGGAGCCGGCACAGGGCAAACAACCTTCGCCAGGAGATCAAAGGAGGCTCACTAAGTTGTCTGGCGGGGCAGGACAAACACTGAGCAAATAGATCACACAGGTAAGACGCGTGAAGTGAACGAGCTGCGATAGGATACACGGCTTTGTACTGGGTCCCGTGGCAGCCCCAAGAGGAGGAGGAGGAGGAGGAGGAGGAGGAGGAGGAGGATTACATAGGATTACATAGGAGTAACAGACACCAGGAGACCTATGGCCTATAGCGAGGGTATCTGCTGAACTACATACTATACTAACTATCAACTACTTGTAAGAAAACAGTTGGAAAAAGATACCATGTCCCTAAAGAAGATAGGAACATGGAAGTTTCGTTGAGGAGGAGGAGGAGGAGGAGGAGGAGGAGGAGGAGGAGGAGGAGGAGGAGGAGGAGGAGGAGAGGAATACAAATACAAAGGAATACAAAGGAAACACAAACAGCAACAGACCGATAGGTCCTTACAAGACTGTTTGCTTTAACTACACTACACTAACTAGATAGTAAGAGAGAAAGGATAGGAAGTAGAAGGCTCCTCCCCACCCACCCATCTATCCAGCCGAAGCTGGCCGGAAAAGAAGTGATACCATGCAATATAGAAAAACTGCATGGAATTTGTGAGGAAAGTTGAAAGCTGTAATCTATGGCTAACTACTACTAGTTTGTGGGGGTAGGTTTAGTGCTTGATAGATAGGTCATGTTATGTGTGTTTTGTAATGGTGGGAACACAGGAGGAGGAGGAGGAGGAGGAGGAGGAGGAGGAGGAGGAGGAGGAGGAGGAGGAGGAGGAGGAGGAGGAGGAGGAATACATAGGAATACATAGGAAGAACAGATACCAAGAGACATATTGGTCTATAACTAGGGTATCTGATGAACTACATACTAATACTACTAACTATCAAACTACATGTAAGAGGACAGTTGGAAAAGGATACCATGCCCCTAAAGAAGATAGGAACATGGAAGTTTC
>JACEEZ010019166.1:150370-160370 GCA_016584305.1 Chionoecetes opilio
GTAGTGTAATGGGCTGTTAAATATTATAGTGAAGGGAGCTCTTTGGAGTGTTGCAAACGCCCCGTCCTCGCCAGTTTTATGGAAAGGGTGCAGGATAACTGTGTGTGTGTGTGTGTGTGTGTGTGTGTGTGTGTGTGTGTGTGTGTGTGTGTGTGTGTGTGTGTGTGTGTGTGTGTGTGTGTGTGTGTGTGTGTGTGTGTTGTGTGTGTGTGTGTGCGCGTGTGCGTGTGTGTGTGTGTGTGTGTGTGTGTGTGAAGGATCAAGGGAGAGAGAAAACTCAAACAAAACAAAAGAAAAATGGAGGAAGAGAGAGAGAGAGAGAGAGAGAGAGAGAGAGAGAGAGAGAGAGAGAGAGAGAGAGAGAGAGAGAGAGAGAGAGAGAGAGAGAGATGGACGACGGAAAGGACACTACATTAAATGGAATCAAATCCTTTTCTTTCATGTATAACGAAATAACAACTACAATAACAATAAGAAACAAAAACAACAAAAACAACAACAAAAGCTCACTTGGACTCGCTCAGTACCCGAACAAAAGTTGTGAATCCATCGGGAACCGGCGTAGAGCGAAAATCCGGCCTGAGAAGGGGATCACCCGCGCAATTATCAGATAGCGCAGGCTGGATTAACGTGCTTAGATTTGTGAGTGAGAGAGAGGGAGGGAGGGAGGGAGGGGGGGAGTGGGAGAAGGGAGAGAGGGATGAGTGGGAGAGAGGAGGGAGGGAGGGGGAGAGGGGTTGGGTGGGAGAGAGAGGAGGGGGGGAGGGGGAGGGCGGGAGAGAGAGGGGGGAGGGCGGGAGAGAGAGGGGGAGGGCGGGAGAGAGAGGAGGGAGAGAGGGGGAGGGCGGGAGAGAGGAGGGAGAGAGGGGGAGAGTGGGAGAAGGGGGAGAGGGATGAGTAGGAGAGAGGAGGGAGAGAGGGGGAGGGCGGGAGAGAGAGGAGGGAGAGAGGAGGGGAGATAATATATAGTGGGTGTGGTGGAGGATGGGGAGGGAATGGGTGGGTAAGTGGGAGGATGGGTGGAAGAGGGATAAATGAGGGATAGAGAAGAGGGGGAAGGGGAGACGAGAAGAAGAAAAAGAAGAATAAGAAGAACATAAATAAGAAAATAAAGCAAAAACAAAGAAGGAAGAAGAGGACGATAAGGAGGAAGAGGAGGAAGACAATGAGAAAAAAATTGTTATATCAAGAAAATAAACGATAACAACAATGACAACATCCCAGCCAGCCTTAACACTATCCCCTAAACACAATCCCTTGAACAAAACCAAATTCTACACCACATGACCCGAACCTATGACTTGATCCAACAATAATGGCCTTAACAGTGGAAGGCCTTAAGCTTAACAATGGCCTTAGTGTGAAGAGGGACCCAACCTCACATGTCCTCCCCTTCCCCCTACCCGCTTTATCCTCACCCCTCTCATTCTTCACTCCCTCATCACTCCCCTTTGTCCATCCCCTCATCCCCCTCATCCCCCTTGCAATCTCTAAAAGCCCCTTGTAAAATACTCTTTAAATAATTGCAGGTAGTGCGTTAATCCCCTTTCCAGAACCTGTCCTATCCTACCCTATCCTTTAATCCCTTTACCATGCACAGTTCCCGCCGCCGCTGCCACCAGTTTAATATCAGAACAAGTATTTCCCTTTTAATCCCCTTATGTAAAAGCAATATTAATGTTAATTCTACAATATAACATGAATTGAAAGCCGGATGGACGGACGGACGGACGGACGGATAGACGGACGGACGGACGGATAGACGGACGGACGGACGGACGGACGGACGGATAGACGGACGGACGGACGGATAGACGGACGGACGGACGGACGGATAGACGGACGGACGGACAAACAGACGGACGGACGGACGGATAGACGGACGGACGGACAAACAGACGGACGGACGGACGGATAGACGGACGGACGGACAAACAGACGGACGGACGGACGGACGGATAGACGGACGGACGGACAAACAGACGGACGGACGGACGGACGGGCTTCCCTCACACAAAGAGAAGTACTATAATCCTATTATAATATTTCAAATGCCAAAAAAAAGACATCAAATAATAACATTAATAATTCATCCCGTTAGAAAAAAGATCACGCCTATAAAAAACATTACTGAATATTTTTATCATTAATTAATTCTACCATAAAAGTGACGAACATAGAGATGACTTTATAAACCATTTAACCTACGTATATATGATAACCCATGATTATGCGCACAGGTGAAAAGGGCGAAGGTGAACACGTGAGATAAAAAAGATAAGAACAAAAGTAATGATAAGTAATATAATAAAAAAGTGTGAGATCAAATAGGCGAAGAAGGTGAAGAGGTGAAAAAAAGGGGTTAATTTGAGGTGGAGGAATAGGCGCTGTCTAGTCTAATAGGGTTTTCGCCTTTATTATCATGTGTCATAGAGTTGTATTCTGACACTTCTGTTCTTTCTCCTCTGTTCCTCCCATAAGTTGATTAGCACTGCGCCCCTCTCTCTCTGTCTCTCTCTCTGTCTCTGTCTGTCTCTGTCTCTGTTTCTGTCTCTGTCTCTGTCTGTCTCTGTCTCTGTCTCTGTCTGTCTCTCTCTCTGTCTGTCTCTCTCTCTGTGTGTCTCGCTCTGTGTGTCTCTCTCTGTCTCTGTCTCAGTCTTTGTCTCTCTCTCTGTCTCTCCTCTCTCTCTCTCTCTCTCTCTCTCTCTCCCCTTTTTCTTTTTTTTTTCTCTCTCTCTCTTCTTTTCCCCTCTCTCTCTCTCTCTCTCTCTCTCTCATCCCCTCCCTCCTTCCCTTCCCCTCGTTTTCTTTTATCCACTTAATTATCATTTCCTTCCTCCATATCTCCCTCTTTCCCCTTGCTATATTTTCCTTTCTTTTCTCTTTCATTCTTTTCCGCCTCACCTTTCCTCCTTCTCAATTCTCTTTCCTTCCCCTTCCCTAGCTAGTGCAGGTAAATTTTTTTCCCGTTTTCCCCCCTCTTCATTCCCCTTTTTTTCATACGTTAAATATATTCCTTTTTCCTTTTTCCCTTTTTCTTTCCCTTTCCTTCCTTTTTCCTGCCTTCCCCCTTTTTTTTTCCCTTTCCTTCCCCCTCCTCCTTTTTCCTTTTTCTCTACTTTTTCCCAAAAAGTCAAAGTGTTTTGCCGTTTAAATTTTCCCCCATTCCCCTTCCTCCTTCTTCCTTTCCCTTTCCTTTCCCCCTTCCTTTCCCTTTCCCTTTCCTTTTCCCTTCCCTTTCCCTTTTCCTTCCCCTTTCCCTTCCCTTTCCCTTTCCCTTTTTCCTTCCTTCCATCTCATCCCCAAACTGTTTTAAGACCCCCTTCCCCTTTTCCATTTTCTTCTTCCTCCTCCTCTCCTCCTCTTCCTTTCCCTTTCTTTTTCTTTTCCCCTTCCTTTTTCCTACCTTTTCCTCCCCCCTCCTCCTCCTCCTTTTTTTGTCCTTTCAAAAAGGGCTCCCCTCCCTCACCTCCTATTTCCCCTTTGGGTACCCGGGAACCCGAGGAAAAAAGGGGGAGAGAGAGAGAGAGGGGAGGAGAGAGGGGAGAGAGAGAGAAAAGGGGAGAGAAGAGGGGGAGAGAGAGAGAGAGAGAGAGGAGAGAGGAGAGAGAGAGCGCGCAATAAAAACTTACTAAAACAATGTGACAAAGGGAGTAGAAAACCCCACCACCCCACAACCACACACCACACACACACACCACCCCCAAACCACCCCACACACAAACGTCAGGGGAAAAAATAGCACAAAATTGGGCTTTCCGAGTGATCGGCCCCTTACTCTTCCCTTTCTCTCTCTCCTCTCTCTCCTTTTCCCCTCTCCCCTCTCTCTCTCTCCTCTCCTCTCTCTCTCTCTTCTCCTCTCTCTCTCTCCTCTCTCCATTTAAAACAAAGACCCACTCCCTTTAAAAAATTTCCACATTTTCCCCCCTTTGGGGCCCCATTGGTTTTGAGAAGGATATATATTTTAGAAAGAGAGAGAAAAGAGAGAGAGAGAGAGAGAGGGGGAGAGAGAAGGGGGAGAGAGAGAGAGAGAGAGAAGAGAGAGGGAAGGGGAGAGAAGGGGAGGGGAAAGGAGAGGGAGAGGGGAAAAGGGGAGGGAGGAAGAAGGGAGAAGGGAGGGGCGAGCGGGGAAGGGGAGGGGGGGGGGATTGGGGAGAGGAGAGAAAGGAGAGGGGGAGCGGGGGATTGGAAAGGGGAAGGAGGGACGAAGGCCCAAAAGGAGGAGGGGAGAAAAGGGTTTTTTTAAAATTTTAAAGGAAAACGTTTAGGGGAAAAAAAGGCTTAACGAGGGAAAGGGCGGGGAAAGGGGGGAGGGAAAAAAGGGGGAGGGGTAGCATGGGGAGGGAGGGGGTGTAGGGGAAGGGGAGGGGAGGGGTATCAAGGGGAGGGAGGGGGAGAGGGGAAAGGGGTGTCTTGCTCGAAGGCTGAAGACATCCCTCAAAGTGATTATATTTTGAAAGGAAAGTTGTGAAAGCGAGTAAGTGTGTGTGTCAAGGAGGGAAGAGGAATGTTTCTTTATTTTTGTAATTATTTCCTATTCTTTCTTTTTTCTCCTTTTTATTTGATTTTTGTTACTGTCGTTTATTTTATGAAGCAACTTGTTTTTTTTCTTTCTTTCTTTGTATTGAATATTTTTTGTCTTTTCCTCTCTCTCTCACTCTCTGTCTCTGTCTCTGTCTCTCTCTCTCTCTCTCTCTCTCTCTCTCTCTCTCTCTCTCTCTCTCTCTCTCTCTCTCTCTCTCCTCTCTCTCTCTCTCTCTCTCTCTCTCTCTCTCTCTCTCTCTCTCTCTCTCTCTCTCTCTCTCTCTCTCTCTCTCTCTCTCTCTCTGGGCCATTGGTTAGTTCGTAGCTTCGGGCTCATAAAAACGCAAGGAGGGATGGCAAAATAAAAGTTTATTGATGGAGGTCGTGAGTTCGAAAGACTGAGTGATGAGGAAGAGGACGAGGAGCAGGAGGTGGTGGTGGTGGTGGTTGGGGTGGTGGTGGTGGTGGTGGTGGTGTTATACGTAAATGAACGCTCAACTATATACAAGGGAGAACGAAGGCCTTGAACAGTTAACCTCTGGCATGGGAAAGAGTTAGTGGAAATGGCTTACAGTAAAATAGCTCTGGAATGATGACACAGATGAAGACATAAAATAACAGACTCTCCAGATAGCCCTTTTAACTTTCCTGAATTCATGGATAACGAAATGCAAGTATGATCGGCACCAAACGTCTGCAAATCGAAAAGAAACATTGTCCTGGCGACTTTAGTGTTATCTACGGTAGATATAGGCGCTGCAGTCATTCAATTTTACTTTCCATATATCATTGATTTTATGACTGATTTTAATTTCTTTTTCAGTGGAATGTAATGTGATATTGTTTTCTTGATATTTGATTTCAATATATTGTATGTATTGTAAAGTACTCGGTGTGGATTCAAACGATTGATTTTATGAATGATCTATTGTTTTCTATCTGAAGGTAATAGGATACTGAGATTTCAATACTTGCTTTTCAGTATATTGTTAAACATATTTCAATGGGTCACTTAAATGCATTCAAGTGGTCACATGTCAAAGTGTAACAAAGAAGTTTCGTGTTTCAGTTATGGATTTGTGAGACCTTCGCTTCATGTAACAAGTAGTGTACCGGTGTAATACAAGTACAGGAAGTAGTGTAGCGGTGTAATACAAGTACAGGAAGTAGTGTACCGGTATGATACAAGTACAGGAAGTAGTGTAGCGGTGTAATACAAGTACAGGAAGTAGTGTACCGGTATAATACAAGTACAGGAAGTAGTGTACCGGTGTAATACAAGTACAGGAAGTAGTGTACCGGTGTAATACAAGTACAGGAAGTAGTGTACCGGTGTAATACAAGTACAGGAAGTAGTGTACCGGTGTAATACAAGTACAGGAAGTAGTGTACCGGTGTAATACAAGTACAGGAAGTAGTGTACCGGTGTAATACAAGTACAGGAAGTAGTGTACCGGTGTAATACAAGTACAGGAAGTAGTGTACCGGTGTAATACAAGTACAGGGTCAAAGGTCGGTGTTTGATTCAAGTCTAAAACATCCTCAACACCGTCTTATCGCATGTCAGCAAGTTGTGCACACTGTCCTAGACCTGTAAACCTCTGTGTGTGTGTGTGTGTGTGTGTGTGTGTGTGTGTGTGTGTGGGTGTGTGTGTGGGTGTGGGTGTGGGTGTGGGTGTGGGTGGGTGTGGGTGTGGGTGTGTGTGTGTGTGTGTGGTGTGTGTGTGTGTGTGTGTGTGTGTGTGTGTGTGTGTGTGTGTGTGTGTGTGTGTGTGTGTGTGTGTGTGTGTGTGTGTGTGTGTGTGTGTGTGTGTGTGTGTGTGTGTGTGTGTGTGTGTGTGTGTGTGTGTGTGTGTGTGTGTGTTTACATAGCCAGCGCTGCACATTTGCCAGTAAGTTTATTATATCAAAACAATTAAATCAAACAGTCACAACAAATATAGAGAAAAAATGGCATATTTAGGTTGCATGAAATCGGACGTTTTTGTTTATTTTTTTGCAAGTAGATGTTTGTCCGATTATGAGAACAGGAAATGACACGCGCACACGCACACGCACACACACGCACATGCACACACACACACACACACACACACACACACACAAATACACACTCATGGTAAAAGAAAACAATCCAAGCATAGGAAAAAATATTTCACGTTGAAATGCAACACTTGGATAAATTATAATATATATATATATTCCTGAACATCTAACTAGCCTTTCTATGGCTTATTAATGACTTACTAACTAAATAACACGTACAAAATAAAATCATCTAAGTCTACACCAACACAAACGTATCTCTTACACAAATTATATGTTCTCTGATCATATTTTTCACCTTACAGGAGATAATATGTTGCCTTTTTATATAGACTAAGAGGCCACAAAGGCATCTCTTAACCCCTTCACGCCTACATCTTTCCTTTGCTATACAAAATCGTCTGTTGTTAGCGATAAAATTACGATAAGTAGCTTTATATATCAAATTAGCTAGTGGTCAAAGATACTAAACAGGTCATATCTATAAATTACATTGCTTATATTCATTCATTAAAATCGTCTAAATTATAATGGAAATTACGTTCTGGGCCTCAAGGGGTTACGAGTATAGCGCGGCAACTTAAGCTCCACCTCACTGATGACGTCACATCCGGAACACCGCTGCAGTTGTCAACCATGGGGAATATTCAGCACATTTAGGGAATCGAAGACACGTGTGGCATGATGGGAAATTTACTCTAACTTAACCTCTTGAGACCCAGAACGTAATATCCATTGTAATTTGGGTACCATTAGACGATTTTTAATGAATATAAGCAATATTTTATAGATATGACCTGTTTAGTATCATAGTCGACTAACTAATTTGGTATATTTAGTTAGCTTTGGTAATTTTATGGATAACAACAGACAATTTTTAATAGCAAAGGAAAGATCTGGGCGTGAAAGGGCTAAGGGTATTTTGGTAGTTATGAAGATTAATACGTTTTACATAGTGTAATATCCATATAAAACCGATGAAAACTGACTATGGATAACGAAATATGTGAGGCAAAGAGGGATATGGGGACTTTTTAAGGGTATCTTTGCCACAACTATTAGGGAATATTATCTTTGCCACAACTATTAGGGAATATTATCTTTGCCACAACTATTAGGGAATATTTACGTGACAACATTATATACACACCACAAGCCCAGGACCATCAATCCATACCCAGCCTTGCAGGAGGACGCAAGTATCCGGTGCTTTATACATCACTCATCACTCTACGACCCAGGATGAGAGAGGTAAGAGGGAGCGCATATACACTTTCTTAGACACTCGATACTTTTGTGAATTATTGATTAGCGTAAATTTCTGGTCCATGAGAGATTTTTGGTATTTCATGTAATTTTTTGTTATGCATTTCTGTGAGCAATAATCTATCTATCTATCTATCTACCTTATCATTGTGGAAGTAGCCTAGTAATGTGAAGTTATTATGGCTATTATTATGTATTATTAATGTTACAATATATCTATCTATCTATCTACCTTATCATTGTGGAAGTAGCCTAGTAATGTGAAGTTATTATGGCTATTATTATGTATTATTAATGTTACTGCGGTTAGTATGGCTATTATTATGTATTATTAATGTTACTGCGGTTATTATGGCTATTATTATGTATTATTAATGTTACTGGGGTTATTATGGCTATTATTATGTATTATTAATGTTACTGGGGTTATTATGGCTATTATTATGTATTATTAATGTTACTGCGGTTATTATGGCTATTATTATGTATTATTAATGTTACTGCGGTTATTATGGCTATTATTATGTATTATTAATGTTACTGCGGTTATTATGGCTATTATTATGTATTATTAATGTTACTGCGGTTATTATGGCTATTATTATGTATTATTAATGTTACTGCGGTTATTATGGCTATTATTATGTATTATTAATGTTACTGCGGTTATTATGGCTATTATATATGTTATAGTGACGTGTATTTATAAGCCCGAGTGTAATGTTTGAGCCGTGTGTTTTCTCCAACAAGACTGACCTAATGAGCAGGCAAGTATAAACTATTTTTACAACTTTAAGAACAAGACAAAGGAGCTTAGAGTCTTTCCGTTATGCTTCAAAACATTTTAAAGCGACTCAAAGGATAGATTCCTTTTAGCCCCATCAAGACTTTCTTTTTGTTCTACTTGTAAAATCATAAAGCTTTCATACACACACACACACACACACACACACACACACACACACACACACACACACACACACACACACAACACACACACCACACACACACACACTCACTCACAACCACACACACACACACACACACACACACACACACACACACACACACACACACACACACACACACACACTCATGCAAACACCATCGTATAAACACATACACACAATATTCACTTATATACATTCATGAATTTAGAATACATACTACACACTTGCACACTACACACCACACATACACACACAACACACACCACACACACACACCACACACACACACAACATACATACACATACACACACACACACACACACACACACACACACACACATATACATACACCCCCACACACACATACAAAACACACCACACACATACATACATACACACACACACACACACACACACACACACACACACACACACAGACACACACATAAACACAAACATACACACACACATACACCCCCCTTCCACACACACACACACACACACACACACACACACATTCATTCCAATACACCAATAATATAATGTTCAGTAATGCTCATTATCCTTTCAATAAATGATAATGTCCTTGTCATAAGTAACAATAATGACCATTGATTATGACTACCGTATATTATAATATTTAGTACCTTTCCTAATAACATCGTATTCCATTATGTACCTCTGCAGTGAGCTTGGCATGAGCGATGACAGAGCAATACAATCCCTAACACGAAATGAGCCATACATAAAACATGAACACAACACAATTAATAACTTGATAGATGAACGAGTAACAAAACCAGTAAGTTGAAAGATACAAGAACAACAAAATGAGTCACATGAAATAGAAAATAAACGAGAAACAATAACTTTGGGTGTTCAACGCGGGTTTATTTAACGTTATCGGCTCCATATTCAATCCTTGTATGGTGGGAATTCATGGCGTCCTTTAAATATGGTAACCCTTCCCCCCCCCCCCCTGCCATGCACCAGTGGGCGGAGGGCAACACCAACGCTCAGTCAAGGAGAGTTAGGAGTATAAACTAAGAAGAGTCATGAGGGCGATTCATTACAGATATTCTTTTCATTCTTTCCTCTCTAGCTGACAGTCCTCATTTGTCAGTCTGGTCTGTGAAATGTTAGCCTTCCAACTGTAATCTAATACCATCTGTTCGGTCTGTTCTCTATTTTGTTATCCTGTGCCAGTGAAATG
>JACEEZ010019166.1:175370-195370 GCA_016584305.1 Chionoecetes opilio
CTGGATAATCATTACTAATTCACGCCTCATTCACTCGCTCGATAAGTAGCTACTCGCTGAACGCCTGATGCATGTTGAATGGTAATGATGATAATAATAATAATGAATAACAAGCATCTTCATGGTGAATTATAGTGAATCTTCCTATCTACTTTTATACTTTTCTTTGCTTAACATTACAACGAGGACAAAAGTGAATGCATGACCTTCACGGCAGCACACTATCTGGAATTTGCTTTCAAATGAGACTGATAAACCAGAAATTACTCAAGTGGTGTATCCATGTGTTTTTCCTTGTATCTTTTAAGGTTGCATTCTTCAACATGGCAACAATAAAACATCTTCTACTACTTATACTACTACTACTACTGCTGCTACTACTACTACCATTGGCGTAGTTGGGACTGGGCATTGGGGGCTATAGCCCCGAATGTTTTATAAATAGCCCCGGATCTCAAATAGTTATTTTTATCTTCTTTTTTCTTCTTTTACAAAGATAAGAATAGCTCTGACTGGGGCCAACACAAAATTATAGTAAGAAATGAGAGATTTGGTCAGATGTTGCTTGGCATATGCTGATGGCATCTTTTTTATGAGTAGGACAAGAGAGAGGTGGAGAGAACAGGAGAGAACAGAGGAGATGAGGAGTGCAACAGACAGAGGAGACACCAAAAGAGCTTCTGGAGAGGTGAAGAAGAGAATATCAGATGGACAACACACAGAGTTAGCACAAGTCAAAAGGAGCCTTTAATTTGTCACACAATAGAAGCAGAAGTTATAAGACCAGGGTTGGTCAAATTTCAGTATTGAACAAGGCATTGGCAATATACAATCTATATGACTGTTTCATCACGCCAAAGCTCAATTTTTCTTAGGGTTTTTCTACACATGAAAATATAATTAATAACGAAGTTGAACCCCGACTCAGATTGTCTTGATTTTATTTTCATTTCATGTTGCGAAAGTTATCCTAAGTAAGACTGGATCCCTTTGGTAGAGCACAGTGTCTGAAATCTTATATTCATTATACTCTTACATAATTTGATATTATCCGATAAAAATCTAAAGATCTCTAGGCTGGGCCAAGCCCCAATGTTTCAAGATCCTAAACACGCTCCTGATTTATACTACTACCACAACCAGTCAACCACAACAGTTACATTTTAGTTTATCCGTTTGTAATGCACGTGTCGCGTATTTGCTAACTACCCATCATCATCATTATCACCATCATCATCATTACCCCAATAGTCAGTACAATGATGTATTATCAATATGTATCTATACAGTGCTATAAATTTAAGTTATCATTACACAAACAAAATAATCTACATGATTGGTTATTTTCACGCATTACAAGGCCAAGTGTGTGTGTGTGTGTCATTCACCCATGGTCTTGTCCACGCAAGCTGGCACGCGATCGCCAGTCTCACTCTCCCAGGGCGAGCTTGGAGCTCATTATTACCGATCTTTGGGTAATGCTGAGACCTCACACAGCACACACTCCTATTCCCTTGCTCAAGGGGGACAGTAACCGCCCGAATTTCTTAGTCGAAAAATCCCCGGGAATGAGCGGGGACGGGGATCGAACGCCGGACCACAGAATGGTGCTGGGCGCCCTAACCAACTGAGCCGTCCAGACGGTCCCATGTGTGTGTGTGTGTGTGTGTGTGTGTGTGTGTGTGTGTGTGTGTGTGTGTGTGTGTGTGTGTGTGTGTGTGTGCATGTGTGTGTGTGTGTGTGTGTGTGTGTGTGTGTGTGTGTATGTGTGTGTATGTGTGTGTATGTGTGTTGTGTGTGTGTGTGTGTGTGTGTGTGTGTGTGTGTGTGTGTGTGTGTGTGTGTGTGTGTGTGTGTGTGTGTGTGTGTGTGTGTGTGTGTGTGTGTGTGTGCGTGCGTACGCATGTGTGTGTGTGTGTGTTGTGTTGTGTGTGTGTGTGTGTGTGTGTGTGTTGTGTGCGTGTGTGCGTGTGTGCATGTAGGACAGTGGTAATGATCACACAAAATTAATCGCAGGCAAACAGATAATCAGAATCTTAATGACTCATAACCTCAAGTACATCGTAGAGATAAGCGATATCTCGACAGGCTTTCAAGTGCCTGCAGGTTATCGGCTTCTTCAGGACACGCCTACACCATCACCGTTACTGCCCACTTCTGTTATCTTCCTTATCATAGAATTACAAGCATGAAACACGTGTAGCCATTATTGTATAGTTAGGCTAAAATTTTGAGTTTTCTATACTGCAACAATGTAACAGAAAATGTCAAAAATTGTATTAGAAACTATTTTACATGTTTCTAGGTAGGTTTTTGTAAAGCTTTGTATTAATTTTTTATCTTGCAATGCATAAGCGTAAATATGAAGATGTATAACCAATCTTAAGGTATTATTCCAGAAAAAAACCTGTCTAACTACGAAGGACACCTATGTGTTATACTGTATGAGATGACTTCTGCACATACAAGACACTGGTGTATGAAAATCATTCGTTCAATCAATCAATCATTGGGGCCATACGCCGGGGGGCACGTCGCCTCGCCCACCCTACGACGCCACTCCCGGGGTTCACCCGTGGCCACCGAGATGACTCTCGGTGGTCTCGGTACACCACGCGCGAGTCCCCATGCAGGCTCCCTTCCCATACCAAGCAACTCTCGACAGGAAATATCAACTTGCTCCAGCCACGAGCCTTGTGGGAGCCCCCTTGGCCTCCTCCACGCCGGATTGCTTCTTACAGATACAACCCGATGGGAAGGATCGGTCTCAGGGTAGCGTGCCACATGCCCATATAGCCGAAGTTGGCGCTGACGGACTATGCAGGTAATAGGCCTCGATTCAGTCTCACGGTGCAATCGCTGATTTGACACGTGATCATCTCAGCGATACCCCATGATTCTGTGAAGACACTCATTACCAAAGGCATTGATTCTTCTCTTCAAGTCGCTATTTAGTGTCCATGTCTCACAACCATAGAATAAGACGGGGATCACAAGCGACTTGAAGATCCGGATCTTTTTACTCCTGCACAGGTACCGACAACGCCAAATACTCGTGCTGAGCGAGTCCATAACAACGTGGGCTATGCCAATCCGCCGTAAGACTTCTTGACGTGACCCCCCATCATTATGGACTACGCTACCAAGGTATGTAAAACTTTCCAAGATCTCAATGTCCTCGCCGCACGCATGAACAGACTGTACTGTTTCATCTAGCAAGCCTCCAAACACCTGGACCTTGGTCTTGAGCTACGAGACTTCAAGTCCCAAAGGCTTTGCCTCCTCTTGCAGCGCCTCAAGAGCCATCATCAGGACCTCCAGCGCCTCAGCAAAGATTACTGCATCATCAGCAAAAACATCAGTGATCTTGGTGTTGGCGAGGGATCTTCCACAATCACTTTGATCTACAACTTTGCCCAATACCCAGTCCACACAAGTGTTGAAAAGTGATGGGGCAAAGACGCACCCTTGCCTCACTCCTGTATTAACAGGAAAGAAGCTGGATACACCTCCCCCCACACTTCACAGCACTCTCAGTCCCAGAGTACAGACCAGTCATCAAACCAAAAGTCCTTGATTCCGCATTCCGCATTCGCAGGTCTCAGAGTGACTCACGATGCACTGAGTCAAATGCCTTCTTGAGATAAACATAGGCTGCAAGCATCCTCTGTCGAAACTCACGTCGGCGTTCCACCAGGACACGAAGCACTAGGATACGATCCGTTGTTGACTTACCAGGCGCGAACCCAGACTGCTGAGGTCTCGGATGCTTCAGCAGATGGCTGCGGATCCGTGTCAGCAATAGATGGGCAAGCACCTTGCCTGGCACGCTGAGCAATGTAATACCGCGGTAATTGTTGCAGTCTTGACGGACCCCTTTCCCTTTCCCACTCGTTCCTGATATATTAATTTTGTAATAAATTTAAACTACGCGCCTACCGCTGGCAGGTTAGGTTAGGTTAGGTAAAGGTAAGATTTGTTTAACCCGTAAGGCGCGGCTATGCCCATTTGGTCTCTCACTAAGAAAACGCGAGTATGCCCAATTGGGCGGCCGCCAAATTAAAAAAGGTGGGCTAATTTTTCGGCCGGTCAAATCTGGCAGCTCTACTTTACCTGAGAATGACCCAGGGGTCACACATAGGCTCAGTGACCCAGTGACCAGCATGGAAGGTGAAAGTGCTGACAGGTCTCTCCCTATCGCGGGCAGAGAGATTAGAGAGGAAGACCCTTGCGGCCTGTTTTCTGTGAACGAGCTGTACCATGGATTCCATAAACCTCAACGCTCTTCATCTTGCAAGTACAATCATAGAATAACCACAAGACTTTAGCAAAAAAAAATTTTTTTGCGGTTGCACAAATATATGGCAAATACATTGATACACATTCAAGTTTGTTTAGCGACTATAATAATTCTGGCAAAAGTCCCGCGTACACAGAGATATTGTCACACAGGTATCCGCAGTTTACGGGTTAATAACCAGTGGTTACAGTTACAAAATATTATGAACTGTAAAAAAAACTGGTCTTTCGGCGGGGTGGAACAGCACGCGGCGTGGGTCCACAGCGGGTGGAGGTACGCCTCGCCCCACTCCGCCAAGTACGTTATTACCGTTATTACCGAAAATATAAACTAATGATTTGCGACAGAAGCGGTTAGCAGATAAATTCAAAACACATCAAAACTCACTAGATAAAATAGTTTCGTCCACTAAAGTGAGACAGGTGTTTTTTGGAAATTTACCAAACTCAATATTTTATGTTTGTTTATTGTTTGCTAGATGGACGAGGGGGAGGAGAAGGAGGAGGAGGACGAGCATGATAAGGAGTTGTGATGCGGTGGGGAGAGGGTCTCTCCTTTACTTCTTCCTTCTTACTTATCTTCTCTCTCTCTTTACTCTTGCTTGCTGTTGAGATATTCTGAGGGGGATTCCTGAAGGGGCAGTCTTGGTCAAGGGGAGGCACAGTACTCTGTTTGACAGAGACTTGCATGTGGTCGTATTATGGAGCTAGGTGATACTTCTATGGGGGTGTAATGCCCGCGCCCGACAGAGGCTTCACATTGCCCTGGGCCACAGTTACCCTTTGAAATCCCGCCAGTATGTCCTTCCAACAGACATAGGACTCAGGCTGGTAATCATAATTCGGAAATAAATAATTTCCTTTTTTCCTTGCCCGGCGAGGATTCGAACCGTCGCTATCACCAGATTTGCACCCACTTGGCGCGTTAACCGACCTGGCCAAAGGGTATACCCATTAGTTTTACGGTTCCGGTGATATTTATGCATTACAGAGTGATTGGTGGAATGCACGAGTATAACGAAATGCATGAAAATCTGTATCAATGGAAACCCTCCCCCAGACATCCATGGACACAGAGATGGCCACCATCAACAGAGGCCCCCCGGGCACACAGGAGCCGGCCAGGCAGGGGTTGTGGCGGCGCAGGTCTGGCTTGGAGAAGGTGCTGCTGGGGGTGTGTGGCGTGGCCCTGGTGGCGTGCGCAGCGCTGGTAGGGGTTGTAACCACATCCTCCTCCTCCTCTACCTCTATCTCGTCCTTCTCGGCCCCGGTGGAGGAACAGCTGCCACAGTAAGTATAGATCACACACACACACACACACACACACACACACACACACACACACACACACACACACACACACACACACACACACACACACAGACTTAGGGTACTCCGTAGTGTAGAGGTAGCACGCTTGGTTCACAAACGAGAAGTCCCGGGTTCGATCCCCGGGCGGAGCGGAGTCAGAAGGGCTGTTTCCTTAAAACCCGAGCCCCTGTCCACCCAGCAGTGAATGGGTACCGGGTGTTAGCCGGGGTTTGTGACCCGCCTCCCGGGGTGATGGCTTCGGCCAACACTAAGGATGAATGATAAGAATGTTGATATGGAGACGGGGCCATACGAGTGCAGCACAGGCCCTGTAAAATACAACTAGATGAATACAACTAGATGAATACACACACACACACCACACACACACACACACACACACACACACACACACACACACACACATTGGGTGCTCCGTAGTGCATTGGGTACTCCGTAGTGTAGGGGTAGCACGCTCGGTTCACAACCGAGAAGTCCCGGGTTCGATCCCCGGGCGGAGCGGAAAACAGATGGGCTGTTTCCTTAAAACCCGAGCCCTTGTCCACCCAGCAGTGAATGGGTACCGGGTGTTAGCCGGGGGTTTGTGACCCGCCTCCCGGGGTGTTGACTTCCCCCAACACTAAGCACTAAGGATGAATGATAAAAATGTTGATATGGAGACGGGGCCATACGAGCGTTGCTCAGGCCCTGTAAAATACAACTAGATGAATACACACACACACACACACACACACACGTACAGTGACTGTCGTACACACAAACTAAACCGCCCTAAGCCCTAATTTTTACAGGGCCCAGCCTCTCGTCCTCGCCCAGGAGAGTAAGGAAGACCCTCCCCAGGCAGCCCAGGCAGCAGCCAAGCCCGTCAAGGCCTCTAGGCTGCCGGTGCTCAAGGGGCCTTCGCGCACCGGCCAGGAAGTGGAAGTGTGCAACACGCTGGAGTGCACGCAGGCCGCCGCCGAGTTCGTCCAGGCCATGGACACCTCCGTTGACCCGTGCAACAACTTTTATAAATTCGCGTGCGGCGGCTGGATGGATACCCATCCAGTGCCCGATCACTTCTCTAGGTGGAACCAGTTTAATATTTTGGAGCGCGAACTAGACAAGGCGCTCAGCACCATCCTCACGGAGCCTATCTCCCTCGAGGACCCGCACCCCATCGCCAAGGCAAAGACCTTCTATGCGGGCTGTATGGACGAAGAGCTACTGGAGAAAATGGGCTCCACGCCACTCACAGACTTCCTGGGCCAGTTCGGTGGGTGGCCCATGGCCACCAATGAATGGAACGCAACCTCATTCGACTGGCACACCGCGTTTGCCCAGAGCAGGATCCATGTCTTCACGGACTATCCGGTGAGCGTGTATGTGTCTCCTGACAATAAGGACACCTACACTTCAGCCATCTACATAGACCAAACGTCCCTGGCACTGCCCCGCTCCGTGTTTGTAGAACCGGAAAACAATGAGATAGACATGATCTACAAGCTGTACATCACCAACATCGCCCAGCTGATTGCCGAGTCGCTGAGCCAGACGGTCGACGCCACCCAGATGGAGAAAGACGTAGAGGACTTGCTCGCCTTCGAGAAGAAGCTTGCTGCGATCACCACGCCAGCTGAGCACCGGCGGAACGTCAATCGTATGTACAATCCCATGACGATACAGGAGTTGAGCTCTTTCAGCAGCATGGACTGGCTGCCCATCCTGTCCACCATATTCGCCTCGGCTGACGTCACCGTGACCCTCGACACCCGCGTTATCGTGAAGGAGCTGGATTTCATCAAGAACATAACGCGCCTCATGTCCTCCACCAGCAATCGAACACACTCCAACTACATACTGTGGCGGCATGTCAAGCGCCTGTTGCACTTCACCACACAGGCCATGCGGGATGCCTCCTTCGAGTTCTCCGAGGTAGCCTCCGGTGTGACGGCCGAGAAGCCACGAAAAAACCGAAACAACGAATGTGCAGAGATGTCCAACGACTACATTTACCTGGGCATGGCGATTGCAACAGAGTACGTCAAGGACTACTTCCCGCAGCAGGCTAAGAACGAGACCAACGAGATGGTAGAGGACCTGCGCTCGGCCTTCAAGAGCCTGCTGAAGGACAACAAATGGCTGGACGAAGAAACCAAACCCAAGACTATTGAGAAGGCAGACTTCATCACTAAATTCGTTGGTTACCCAGACTGGTTCGGCAACGAGACCGCCCTTGAGACGTACTACCTCACCCTTGGAGACCTGGACAACAAAACATACTTCGCCAACATAATGGCTTTGAGGTGAGTATGTCATGACACGACCTTACATGATATCATCAATACACCTACTCACGCCTCCTCCTCCCCATTCTATATTTTTTATACATTAGTATTTTTTTGAGAAGGTTCTGGTCATAAGATCGCTTCATATATATATATTATATATATATATATAATATATATATATATATATATATATATATATATATATATATATATATATATATATATGATATATACGGATATATATATATATATATATATATATATATATATATATATATATATATATATATATATATATATATATGGGTACCGGATATATACGTGTATATATATATATATATTATATATATATGGGTACCGGATATATACGTGTATATATATATATATATATATATAATATATATATATATATATATATTATATATATATATATATATATATATATATATATATATATATATATATATATATATATATATATATATATATATATATATATATATATATATATATTATATATATATATATATATATATATATATATATATATATATATATATATATATATATATATATATATGTTAGGGGTGCACCGGATAGTGAAATTTATTATCGGGCCGGATATCTGCACTCCGTACTAGGTTCTTCTGGTCTTGATGTCATGAGATCTTGATCATATGTTTTACCAACGGTGCTGGACCCACACTTCAAAGTACAGTTTCTGAACGACAAGACATATGGGAACACTGCTCCTCAGCTCCTTTGATGAGCTGCTCGAGCACCACAGCCATCATATTGCGAATGTGGAGACCGTGGATGAAGCTTTGCATCTTAGTCTTCCAAGTGACAGAGTACCTGGAGGTGGGGACGAGGATGACTTCATGGCAGGTTTTTAGGAGATTGCCGGCTCGTACGAAAAGACATATACTCCAATAATTAGCACCCAGAAAGACGTCGCAAATGAGTCGGCCAGCGAAGTCGAGCGCTACCTCCAGGTTCCACTGCTGGGACGAGACAAATGTCCACTGCAGTACTGGAAGCAGGAGAAGTTTCCGCTGCTGAAACAGCTAGCTACGAAATACGTACCTCTGCACACCTGCATCATCGGTGTACTCGGAGCGTCTTTTCTCGGAAAAATACGGTAACATTTTCAAGGAAAAACGCACGAGACTGCTGCCAAAAGGAGGAGCGATGCTCATGTTTCTCCACCATAATGGTTGGAAGCTCTCCGGATGAATAAAAAAAAATTCTAACTTATTTTGTGGGTCGTGGTTACCCCCTTTTGCCATTAAATAAAGAAAAAGGATTGTTCTGTCATAAATACACTTATTTCTTTTAACAATTATATTAATCAGCTTTTATCTGTGCCACCATTATTATGACTTTACAAGCTATTTATCGACTCTGTTATTTGTCCTTCCAATTATCCGGATACTTCTTGTATCCGGCCGGATACCGGATACAAGAATACAATCACTATCCGGTGTACGCCTAATATATATATATATATATATATATATATATATATATATATATATATATATATATATATATATATATGTATATATATATATATATATATATATATATATATATATATAATTTTTATATATATATATATATATATATATATAAATATATATATATATATATATATATATATATATATATATATATATATATATATATATATATATATATTTTATATATAAATATATATATATATATATATATATATATATATATATATATATATATATATATATATATATATATATATATACATATATATATTCTCTTAGGCAAACGAGGTTGAAAGCAGTTGAACATTCTCCTTTATTGAGCTTTTTATGCACGGTTTATATTTCCCGTACAATTTTCTTGTGTTCTTCTGATATGTTATTCAGAAGTTGTCCTATAGATTGCGACGCTTCGGAACTAACTTGTTCCATCTAACATGCTACGTTGAAGATATCTTCGTTCGGGTTAAGGACTTTCAAGAACTGCAGATCCTCAGACATCGTTTCATCGCTGAATCAGAGCTGAATTTCACTTATGAGGAAGCCACCAACGGGCGTCTCCCTTTCCTGGATGTACTCGATAGTGCAGAGATTGCAGGATTCAAGACCACAGTATTCTTCAAACCCACTAACAAGGGACTCTGCCTAAACGGGGAAAGTGAGTGCCCTAAGCGTTACCACCATTAGCGCTGATGTCAGACGAGCTCTCTCTCACTGCTCTACTTGGAAAGACGCCCACCAAGAACTAGAGCGCGTTACCCCCCAAGTCCTTATTAACAACGGCTACTCTAACTCTGATGTGGCCCACGTCACTAAGAGAATCATAGACAAATGGTATACCAACCAGGACACCACTCCCACCACCGGCGAACCCATTAAGTCTTTCTACAAAAACCACATGTCAACAGATTACAAGACGGATGAGAAGACTATTAAAGATATTATATACCGCAACATTCGTCCTACTGACCCAGTAAGACCCCTCGCTTTTATTATCTACTACAAAACCACGAAAGCTGCCCATCTTCTGCTCCGTAACATCCTCAACGCGGCTAAGACGCCCCTTCAGGAACACCACGTCATCTACCAACACACCTGTGACAGTGAGGAATGTGGACCTCACTCTTATATTGGATTGACGCGGACTAGACTGACAAGGACCCTTACCTGTCACCTGAACAATGGGTCTATCAAGATTCCAAGAACCGCTACGAAACCATGCACAACTCCTGCCTAACAAGAGATGACCTTAACAAAACCACCACGATACTTGCCTTGACAAGGAACAAGATCCTCGCCGACTCCTTTACCTAGAAGCAATATACATAGCTTTAAAACAGCCCACAATCAACACGCAAACAGATGATTTCCAGGTGTTGCCAACATCTAAACGACACGTCTACCTTAACAGAGGAACAGCCAATGGACTACCTGCTTAATCGCATAGCTCCGCCCACCCCTCCTCCCTTGATCCTCAAGACCGCTATATATTCTGCCTCTTCTGCCTTCACACTTCAGATCCAGCCTGAAGATGGAAAAAGTTAGTTCCGAAACGTCGCAATCTATAGGGCAACTTCTGAATAACATATCAGAAGAGCACAAGAAAATTGTACGGCAAATATAAACCGTGCATAAAAAGCTCATTATAGGAGAATTTTCAACTGCTTTCAACATCGTTTGCCTAAGAGAAAAATTCCTGCCTGTCTACACTAATAAATAAATAAATAAATAAATAAATAAATAAATAAATAAATAAAATAAATATAATAAATAATATATATATATATATATATATTTATATATATATATATATATATATATATATATATATATATATATATATATATATATATATATATATATATATATATATATATATATATATATATATATATATATATGTGTGTGTGTGTGTGTGTAAACAGGGGATGGTTGATCCGGAGGAAGCTGGAGAGCTTCGTACACCCAGAACGTAACCACTGGATAACACAACCCACCGTCGTGAACGCTTTATATATGCCAGAGTACAACAGCATCTCCATCCCGGCGGGCATCCTGCAGCCGCCCTTCTACCGCCCCAACACCATGATGGCACTCAACTACGGCGGCATCGGACAGGTACGCGGGGGTGATTGGCGCCATGCCCTAGGGAGCTTGTTATACAATGAAACCCTTCAGGCACCCTAGTTCCTGGTCCTCACGGCAGTAGCTACTGTGAGTTTAGACTTGTATTTGGTGATCCTTATAACATTAGAGTCTGGAGGAGGGATGGGAAAGGGTGACCTGGACGAATGTAGGAGAGCAAGTAACAAAAAACAAAGAATCGCGAGTAAGGTACAGAATAACCAAACCTAACGTAAACTAACTTATTATTCTAATCTAACATTTTCTCAAGTTACTTATTTTCCTTGATAATCACCCTTATTACTGTGCACGACAAAGTACTCCCAAGGAAGGGTTGGGCAGTTATCGCGAAGCCACGCCTTACTACGCTACGCCACCACCGCCAACAAAATACCATGCCTTATGCTAGCCACACATTATGCAGGCCCTACATGGGCACCTAAGCTCACTGAGACCCATCACAACACCCTACAGACCATACAGAATAAAGCTCTAAAAAGCATTACAGACTGCACAGCAATGCCACACCTACAGACCATCTACGCCACGAAACCAAAGTCCTCAAGGTCAAGGACCACCTTGACATGAGAGGCACACAAACACTCGCTGCATCCGCTCCAAACTCACTACACTATAACACTTATACATGGTACATCACCCTCACACGCCAAGGAACATCAAAGCAACAGCTAGCACACACTATCACATACATATTATATCATCACTTTCACCTTGTCCTCCTCAAACTGGCCTCCAGAAGCATATTCATACTCAGATCACCCTACGATCCATCCAGTCACTCAAGGACAACACTCAGCTGCTTGCACGGCCACCAGATATGCACCCTTCCGTGTCATCCTTTTTCTGTCTCCTCTTACTGTCTCTATTCTCATTTTCAATCCAAAGCTGACTGTTGCGTATATGAGCGCAACGACATCACTTGCTCTCGTGCCCACGGTCTTGAATCTTCCGAATTTTCTACCATCTGTCTTCGACTTCAATGTCACTCTTATTAAATTTATCTGTGCTGTATATCTCTCCCCTAACTCCTCGGACTTTGTAAAATTCTTCGACTATTTAACAACAAAAGTGGAGCACATCTCATCAAATTTTCCTTTAGCAGAAATTTCCATTCTTGGGGATTTCAATGTTCACCACCAGCATTGGCTATCATCTTCTTTCACTGACCAACCTGGAGAACAAGCCTTCAGTTTTTCTATCCTCCAAGACCTAGAGCAGCTGGTGCAGCACCCTACCCGTATTCCTGACCGCCTTGGAGACACGCCCAACATTCTTGATCTTTTCCTAACTACTAACCCTTCTGCTTACTCTGTGAAACTTTACTCTCCGTTGGGTTCCTCCGATCACAATCTTATTTCTGTAACCTGTCATCGCTCCGGTGCCGCCTCGGGACCCACCTAAGCGGAGGTGCTTCTGGCATTTCAACTCAGCTAAGTGGGAAGACCTAAGGCAGTACTACTCTGATTTTCCATGGAATGATTACTGCTTCCATGTCAGAGACCCATCTCTTTGTGCAGAACGCATAATTGAGGTCATAGTCTCTGGTATGGAGGTGTACATTCCACACACGTTCTCTAAAGCTAAAGCCCGTCAACCTTGGTTTAACTCTGCTTGTTCTCATGCTGTCCAAGATAGAGAGGCGGCTCACAGACGGAACCGTAACATCTTCTACTGAAACTCATGCCCTATTATTTATGCCCGTAATCATGTCAAATCTTTACTTCAACTTACCAAAAACTCCTTCATTCATAGAAAATGTCAAAATCTTTCTGAATCGAATTCCTCTCGTGACTTCTGGCATCTAGCTAATAACATCTCTAACAATTGTTCTTCTTCATCTTTCCCTCCTATGCTTCACCCAGATGGCTCCACAGCTGTCTCATCAATTTCTAAAGCAGAACTTTTCGCTCAAACCTTTGCTGAAAATTCCACTCTGGTTGATGAAGGGCTTGTTCCTCCTTCTCCTCCACCCTCTGACTATATTATGCCTGTTATTAAGATCCTTCGTAATGATGTTTTCTTTGCCCTTTCTGGCCTAGATCCTCGGAAGGCTTACGGTCCTGACGGAGTCCCTCCTATTGTTCTCAAAAACTGTGCTTCTGTGCTTGCACCCTGCCTGGTCAAACTTTTCCGTCTTTGTCTATCTACTTCCACCTTTCCTTCTTGCTGGAAGTTTGCTCACATCCAACCTGTTCATAAGAAGGTTGACCGTTCTAATCCTTCAAACTACCGTCCTATAGCTTTGACTTCCTGTCTTTCTAAAGCTTTTGAATCTATACTTAATAAGAAGATTCTTAAGCATCTACCTGTTCACAATCTTCTATCTGATCGTCAGTACGGTTTCCGTAAAGGGCGATCTACTGGCGATCTTTTAGCTTTCCTAACTGAATCTTGGTCATCCTCCTTTAGGGGTTTCGGTGAAACTTTTGCTGTTGCCCTTGACCTTTCAAAAGCTTTTGATAGAGTCTGGCACAAATCTTTAATTTCCAAACTACCCTCATTCGGTTTCTATCCTTCTCTCTGTACCTTCATCTTAAGTTTCCTTTCAAACCGTTCTATTGCAGCTACTGTAGACGGACATTGTTCTTCTCCTAAATCTATCAATAGTGGTGTTCCCCAGGGTTCTGTCCTATCACCCACTCTCTTTCTATTATTCATTAATGATTTTCTAAGTCTAACTCAAAGCCCTATCCACTAATACGCTGATGATTCTACCCTGCATTTTTCAACGTCGTTTATTAGACGTCCGACTCAACAGGAACTAAGTGATTCACGGAGAGATGCCACCGAGCGCCTAACTTCTGATCTTTCTATAATTTCTGATTGGGGCAAAGCAAACCTTGTCTTGTTCAATGCCTCAAAAACCCAATTTCTTCACCTATCTACTCGACAAAACCTACCAGATAACTATCCCCTCTTCTTCAATGACACTCAACTATCTCCTTCTACAATGAACATTCTTGGACTATTCTTTTACTAAAAACCTGAACTGGAAATCTCACATCTCATCTCTTGCTAAAACAGCTTCTAAGATGTTAGGTGTCCTGTGGCGTCTGCTTCCTTTTTTTTCTCCCTCCCAGTAGCTTGCTCTCTGCAGGGGCTTTATCCGCCCATGTATGGAGTATGTCTCACATGTTTGGGAAGAATCCACTCATACAGCTCTCCTAAAAAGGGTTGAGTCAAAAGCTTTTCGTTTCATCAACTCCCCTCCTCTGACTGACTGTCTTCAATCTTTAAATCACCGCCGCAATGTTGCTTCTCTTGCTATCTTTTACCGTTATTTTTATGCTCACTGCTCTTCTGAACTTGCTAACTGCATGCCTCCCCCCCTCCCGCGGCCTCGCTGCACAAGACTTTCTACTCATTCTCATCCCTATTCTGTCAGTCTTCCTATGCAAGAGTTAATCAGTATCTTTACTCTTTCATCCCTTTCACTGGTAAACTCTGGTACTCTCTTCCTGTTTCTATTTTTCCACCTTCCTACGACTTAAATCCTTTCAACAGAAGAGTAACAAGACACCTCCCGAACTAAATTGGCCCACCCCCCTTTTTATATTCTATTACTGTCTTCTTTATAGGGAATGGCAACTAAGCGGCCTTTGTGTTACCTCTTTTTGTTGTGCCCTTGGCCAGTCCTTTGTGATGTAAAAAAATAAATAATAATCCATTCCTCGCGAGGGCAGTCCACCTGGCCAGGCTGCGGTGTGGACACCTCAAGGCTCTACTGAACTATCAGAAGAGACTGGATGGGTCCACTGTGGATGCCTGTCCGGGATGCAACACAGCATCCCACACTATCAAACATATTATGGAAGACTGCGCTTCACATAGTCACACACGCTAACAACACAACATAACACTTCATGAAGACGATTAGAGAAAACCAGGTCCAGGCCGTGGCCTTTCTCCGGACCTCGGGGCTGTCAGGACAGGCAGCCTGAACAACAACAACAACAACAACAACAACACACTACGCCTCTCCCTTACCCTCAGTCCCCCAGTCACTCAACACACCTTTGCAGCAGAATAACTCTGGTGCCTCCACTCAACCCGACGGCCGATTACACTTGAAAACGTTGTCCCTCTCGGCATCAAAACACTTTCCCTTCGCTGGTCTTTTCATCCCAGCACTCAGTCAGTCATCAAGCCTCTCCCGCGGAGACAGATCCACCTCAGTCACCCTCCCCCGGCAGCCAGGCGCAGGTGATTAGCCCTAAATCACACCTTTTATAGCACCAGCACTTTTTTACATTCCTTTCTGCGTGAAAAAAGTTCAGCTTTTACTCCTTCCTAGCGCGTGCACGCCCTTGAATCATGCAGCTTCTAATGGTTCTTCCCCTTCAGGTGATAGGACACGAGATCACACACGGCTTCGACGACCAGGGGCGCCAGCACCGACAAGGACGGCAATGCGTTGCCTTGGTGGAGTAACGAGACGTCAGAGGCCTTCAAGAGCCACGCCCAGTGCATTGTGGATCAGTATGACGCCATCCACCTCCCGGAGCTGGACGAACTCCAGCCCAACACTACCCTGAACGGCATTAATACCCAGGTAAGAACCACCTGTCATGTAGTCTTCCCATCCTCTCCTACCTTTCCGCCTCCATTCTTACTTTCTACCCTTCATCCCTATTTTCTAGCCCACTTTCCCAATCCACAATCCTCCACAGCCCTATAAAAGACCCTCCATCTCACTACAAACACGTCCTCAACTTCTTATAGGGTGAGAACATCGCGGACAACGGAGGTCTTCGAGAGGCACTACTGGCTTATAAAATGTACGTGGATCGCTATGGAGAGGAACCTCGCTTGCCTGGCCTGACGGACTACTCGCCGATGCAACTTTTCTTCCTCAGCAATGCCAATATCTGGTGTTCCTCGATCACCAACGAAGGCCTTCTTAACCAGGTGCTTACCGATCCCCACTCCCCGGGAACGTTCCGCGTGTTGGTGCCGATGTCCAACATGGAGGAGTTCTCAGAGATTTGGGAGTGTCCCGTAGGTTCCAACATGAACCCTGAACATAAGTGTGTCGTGTGGTAGTGAGTGTACTAGCGATATATATATATATATATATATATAATATATATATATATATATATATATATATATATATATATATATATAATATATATATATATATAATATATATATATATATATATATATATATATAATATATATATATCAGAAGTGGGCACCGCAAATTATAATCCCCATCCGTAAACGCACTTCCGCATACCCTTACTTTTACTTTTTACAACCGCAAGTTCGCAAATTTCTTGAAATTTGAGTTTCCGCAATCGCAAATCCGCAACCGCAAGCAATTCTGTGATTTTATCACTGCAAAAAGTACAAAATTAAAGGTAAAGCACTGTGTAATGTAGTAATATGATATATCATTTAGTAAATCATTAATGTAAATTAATTTGCTTATTAGTGTTTTTTTCATACTTCCCCCTTAGTGCCCCACAGATGCTATAGCTCAAATCTCACCTCTACCTTCACTGGGACTCCTCACTCAATTGAGCAATATTATTTAGGGGACCGATCGGCAAAAAAATAATATAATTTCGGGTCCGATAACATATTTTCTGCAAAAAAATATCAGATAGTACCTTAAACTGTCTCTGAATTTTGTGTGAAGGTTTGAAAGCCGGGCGCGGCATAGACGTGTCTTTCAAAACATCCTTTACCTGGAGCGCACCTCCCCTAAAATCCCCGTTTTCTATGAGGACCACCTATAACATTGCTTCATAATTATTTATGGATTTTTCTCAATTTTTTCGTTTTCTTTATTAAATTTTACATAAAAGTACATTTTTCCTACATCTGTCAGCAAGGAGGAACCCGCAGGCTGCTCCCAAATCCCAGGAACTGTGATTCACCAGTGCCTCACAGGTTCTTGGAGAAGAGGGAAGTCGCACCTTTCCCACCCTATATGCTGCACTTCATGACTTATGTTTTATTCTGGTAGTCTTTTGAAGATGGGGCGACCCACTACAAAGGTACAAAAGCAACGGGAAATAATAAGGAGTCCAAGAGGCGAGGAGACTCAGAGCGTTGCTTAAGGAAAGTGATATTTCGTGATTTGCGAATTACGGAAGGACACCAGGTGCTAATTATGGTTAGTTACGGCTTTGACGTTGAAAACCAACACTATTCCTAACAAATAAATGATCGTATAATTATTATATTTGTTTCTAAATCTCAAAAAAAATAAAATAATCACTTTCTTAGAAAACGGCCGATATCTCAAAATTAAATGTTCTTACTTCTAGCCATAATTGGGACATAACTATCAAGAAGATCATAAATATGGCATATGTCAACATTCAGTAATGTCAGTAGAAAATTTCCAATGAAGATTTTTTTTATTATGCATTTCAACCTTTTTGTATTATTTTCTTTCTGTAAATTTTTTATTTTTGATGTCTGCTCCAGCAAGTTGTCATCTTCTGCTTCACTACGCACAGACGCTCAAGCTCCTTACCCATCTTGTTGGAGAGGCGGGTACAGTTGGTGCCCCCCCCCCCCCCCCACCCACACACACACACACACCACACACACACTCACACACATATACACACACACACACACACACACACACACACACAACACACACACACACACACACACACACACACACACACACACGGAATCTTGATACTCCACACAAATTTAAACACTAAATAGAAAACATATGTCCTGAAAATAATTGTCACTGATCTTTAGTTTCCCTATTGCTATGATTTATGTCGTGTAGCAAAGACCAAGAAGCTCAAATAAAGCCTGAATTACATTTAAATAAAGCTTCAATATTAACTTTATTCTCCTGCATTTCTTTGTTACTTACTTGAACTAACTTGATGTCCCTTTTGTTCCTGACATCCTGACATCTATTCACCGGCAACATATCTGTGACCTCAGGCAAATAGGAATACAAGGAAAGCATCAAATTGAACTGTCCACGGGCATGTTTTTTTTATGGCTTCAATTTTTCTCTCTTCTCTCACACACTCACACACACATACACACACACACACACACACACACACACACACACACACACACACACACACACACACACACCACAGCACACACATACACACACTCCAAAGAGGTTTGAGTGTGCTTGTAATCTTTTCCTGGTATGTAAATGTTGACTAAACGAGTGATGAGAAGAAAGGACATGAGAGAGAGAGAGAGAGAGAGAGAGAGAGAGAGAGAAGGAAGGGGAGGGAAAGGAGAGGAGAGAGGAGAGAGAGGAGAGAGAGAGAGAGAGATTGTTTTTATCTCTCCACTCACCCAAACATGCCTGCGAGTCACAATTCAAATGATAACAGCGTAAAGCCCCAGTATATCAGATAAACACACACACACACACACACACACACACACCCCACTCACCCACACACACACACACACACACACCACACACACACTCACCCACACAACACACACACACACACACATACACAAACACACACACACACACACACACTGGTCCCCATATAAAAATAAGCATGTGAAAAAGTTGGAGGATACAGAGAATGGCAACAAAGATGGTACCAGAACTAGAAAATACTCTCTTATGAGGAAAGGTTGCAAGAGATAAAGTTGCCAACACTTGAGCATAAAAGAGAAAGAGGAGACTTAATAACAATTTTGAAGCTGATAACAAAGATGGAAGAAACAGACAATGACAGACTACTGACTCGGAAGCAAAGAGAAGGTCGATACACAAGAGGACATACAAAAAAAATAGGAAAAGGGAGATGCCTGAACAACATAAAGAAGTACAGCTTCCCTCATAGAAATGTAGAAGTTTGGAAATGGACTAAATGAGGAGGTGATATCTGCAAAGCATGTGCACCAGTTGAAAGAAAGACTGGATAAATGTAGATACGGAGACGGGACCACAATAGTGTAGCTCAGGCCCTGTTAAACACAACTAGGTAAACACACACACACACACACACACACACACACACACACACACACACTGCCTGTGTGGCACGGTGGTCTACAGCAGAGGTTCTCAAACTTTTAGGCCTGTGACCCCTCCAAATATTTTTTAAAGGCTTCCGACCCCCCACCCTTACCAAAGCATTTCTGACAAGCTGACACATTTACATTCCTTGTCTTTTTTTCTCTCTCTTATATATACACACACACACACACACACACACACACACACACACACACACATACACACACACACACACATACCCACACATAGGTAGAGTCGTATTGCTCCGTATCATAACAATCTAAGTATAATATATTCGGTAAAACATTATGAATACTTGAATGATAGCGTAATCAGTGCAATCTATATCCTATATTCTTGCTTTAGACGAATCGAAAAAATAAGTCTAACCTAAATAAAGTTTAGCCTTGTGATGTGGATTTGTAATGCATTAACAAGGGTC
>JACEEZ010019166.1:202870-225370 GCA_016584305.1 Chionoecetes opilio
CACCTAACCTAACCTGGTGTGATCAAGAGTAAACACGACATACTGTTCCAGAAAACAGGAATATGTCTCCCGGTGGCATATTCCCGTTCTCTAGGTGGTTTCCGAGTGAAGACGCTTGGCTGTAGCTCCAAAACTAACCATAGAATTTTCTCGAAAATACCCTCATTGTGATTCCCACGCAAAGTAACAAGTGACTGACCAGGTACATCGATCCTACCCTATTCGTAACCTAACCTGACGTGTTCAAGAGTAAACGCCACATACTCTGCCATAAAACGGGAATATGCCTCCCGGTGCGAGCTTGGAGCTCTTTAATACCGATCTTAGGGTAATGCTGGAACCTCACACACCATACAACCGCATCCCCTTACTCAAGGAGGACAGTAACCGCCTGAATTCGTCAGTGAAAAATCCCCGGGAGCAGTGAGGATTCGAACCGGCTACCACAGAATGGCAGGCCAGCGCGTTATCAACTTGACCATTGTGGCGGTGTGTGTTATTCACCCATGGTCAAGGTAGCTCGAGATCACCAATTTCACCCTCTCAGTGCGAGCTTGGAGCTCATTATTACCGATCTTTGGGCAATGTTGGGACCTTACACACCACACACCCCCATCCCCTTGCTCAAGGGGGACAGTAGCCGCCCGAATCTCACAGTGGAAAAATCCCCGGAAGTGAGCGGTTTCGGGGATCGAACGCCGCACCACATAATGATGCCGGGCGCCCTAACCAACTGAGCCACACGGACGGTGTGTGTGTGTGTGTGTGTGTGTGTGTGTGTGTGTGTGTGTGTGTGTGTGTGTGTGTGTGTGTGTGTGTGTGTGTGTAAGACAGTGGCAATGATCACACAAAATAAGTCAGAGGTAAACAGATAAAATAATCAGACTCTTAAAAAACTCATCAAGTCATAACCTCAAGTACATCGTAGAGATAAGCGATATCTCGACAGCCTTTCAAGTGCCTGCAGGTTATCGGTCTCTTTAGGACATCCCTACACCATCACCGTTACTGCCCACTTCTGTTATCTTCCTTATCATAGAATTACAAGTATGAAACACGTGTAGCCATTATTGTAGTTATGCTCAAAATATATCCATTTTCTATGCTGAGGGAATGTTACAGAAAACGTACTTAGTTTTATTGGTCTGTTATTCGGTATTTTACGTATTGATATATGCGGCTTGGCAAGATGCAAATATGTATCAGGATGCAATGCAAGACTGTCTTGTACTGCATAATCGTAACTCAGAATTATTATGCATAAACAATTCTTTATCCTTATCATATTTGTTTATTGCTTGCTGAATGGACGAGGAGGAAAATAATAAGAAAAAGAAGAGTTCGTTACTACGAGCGATTGGTGGAATGCACAAGTATTTTGAAATGCATGGACATCTGTGTTGATGGAAGGCGTGGCAAGACTGTTTAACCTCCACACTCCACACCACCTAAGGATATACTCCCTCTCACTCCCTCTTATAATGATTAAAATAGCCTAGGACCACTTGGACAAATGGGGTACCTCTATTTGCAAAGTGGTACCGATCGCGACTGTGAGCGATCGTCTTCTACCTAGATAGGAAGGTTTGAACCCCACTACAGCTAAAGGGGGAATAATATATTTCCCGAATGATGATTGTCACCCTGTCAGGTCGTCTGTGGAGGACATACTGACGGGATTTCAGAAGATAACTGTAGATCAAGGGCAGTGTAACGCGCTGTTGGTTTCACCATACCCCCCATGGAGGTATGCCTCCGTGGTGCAGTGGCTAGCGTGCCTGGCTACGAATCTGCGGGCCCTGGTTCGATCCCGGGCCAGGGCAAGTCGGTGACCAGCCTACCCAGCTGTTCTTCCTTCCTTTCGGGGTTGATAAATGGGTACCTGGGGTAACCTGGGGAAGGTAACTGTGATAACCCGGGAGTCACACTAGCCCTGTGTCCCGGGGTAACGGGTTCTCACTCACCACAGGCTCTAAGGGTTAATGCCACGGAGATGAGCACCGCATGCCACGCGCAGCTTAGCGTATGCTCCCAACTTTACCTTTACCCCATGGAGCAATACATGGGTCCGCGATACGACCAAGCGCAGTTCGGTCTATGGCGCCTTGGAAGGTACATCTTTCCATGTCCAAACTGCCTTCTTCGGCAGCCTCTCAGAAGACCTTCACGACAAAAGTAGAAGATAAGAATAGAAGTAAGGTTTCCAAGAAAGTAAACAAGATAATCAAGACACACAACTACCCTTCACCCGTCGTTACACTCTCCATGTCTTCCACTAACTATCCATCCTCCACCGCCTTTATCCCTAATCCTTGCCTGTGACCCCTCTCCACATTTTACCGTCCACTTCGCTTTCACCCCTTCACCTACAACAGTTTACCATACGACGCCTTCTTTACCCCTTAACCCTTTATATCCCCTCACTTATTATCCCCTTCTCCTCTCCCCCAGACAACCATGGACACGGAGATGGCCACCATCAACAGAGGCCCCATGGCAACGCAGTCCCTGCCAGGCACACAGGAGCCAGCCAGGCAGAGGTTGTGGCGGCGCAGGACTGGCTTGGAGAAAGTGCTGCTGGGGGTGTGTGGCGTGGCCCTGGTGGCGTGTGCAGCGCTGGTAGGGGTTGTAACCACATCCTCTTCCTCCTCTACCTCTATCTCCTCCTTCTCGGCCCCGGTGGAGGAACAGCTGCCACAGTAAGTACAGATCACACACACACACACACACACCACATACACATACACTCACACACACACACACACACACACACACACTAAACAGACAAATTTTTGCAGGGCCCAGCCTCTCGTCCTCGCCCAGGAGAGTAAGGAAGACCCTCCCCAGGCAGCCCAGGCAGCAGCCAAGCCCGTCAAGGCCTCTAGGCTGCCGGTGCTCAAGGGGCCTTCGCGCACCGGCCAGGAAGTGGAAGTGTGCAACACGCTGGAGTGCACGCTGGCCGCCGCCGAGCTCGTCCAGTCCATGGACACCTCCGTTGACCCGTGCCAACAACTTTTATAAATTCGCGTGCGGCGGCTGGATGGATACCCATCCAGTGCCCGATGACGCTTCTCGATGGGCACAGTTTGATATTTTGGATCGCGAACTGGACAACGCGCTCAGCACCATCCTCACGGAGCCTATCTCCCTCGAGGATCCGCACCCCATCGCCAAAGTCAAGACCTTCTATGCGGGTTGTATGGACGAGGAGCAACTGGAGGAAATGGGCCTCACGCCGCTCACAGACTTCTTGGGCCAGTTCGGTGGGTGGCCCATGGCTACCAATGAATGGGACGCGACCTCATTCGACTGGCAAAATGCGTTGGCCCAGGGCAAGATTCAGCTCGTCACGGACTATCCGGTGAGCGTGTATGTATTTGCTGACCAGAAGGACACCTACTCTTCAACCATCTACATAGACCAAACGTCCCTGGCACTGCCCCGCTCTGTGCTAGTAGAGCCGGAAAACTACGAGGAGCGCCTCGGCGCCTACAAGACCTACATCACCACCACCGCCCAGCTGATTGCCGAGTCGCTGAGCCAGACGGCCGACGCCACCCAGATGGAGAAAGACGTAGAGGACTTGCTCGCCTTCGAGAAGAAACTTGCTGCGATCACCACGCCATCTGAGCACCGGCGGAACATCGATCGTATGTACAATCCCATGACGATACAGGAGTTGAGCTCTTTCAGCAGCATGGACTGGCTGCCCATCCTGTCCACCATATTCGCCTCGGCTGACGTCACCGTGACCCTCGACACCCGCGTCATCGTGCAGGAGGTGGATTTCATCAAGAACATAACGCGCCTCATGACCTCCACCAGCGATCGAACACACTCCAACTACATACTGTGGCGGCATGTCATGGTCATGGGGGACTCCACCACACAGGCCATGCGGGATGCCTCCTTCAAGTACTCCATGGTGGCCTCCGGTGTGACGGCCGAGAAGCCACGAAACAACGAATGTGCAGAGACATCTAACAACTTCCTGGGCATGGCGATTGCAACAGAGTACGTCAAGGACTACTTCCCGCAGCAAGCTAAGGACGAGGCCAACGAGATGGTAGAGGACCTGCGCTCGGCCTTCAAGAGCCTGCTGGAGGTCAACGAATGGATGGACGAAGAAACCAAACCCAAGGCTATAGAGAAGGCAGACTTCATCACTAAATCCATCGGTTACCCAGACTGGTACGGCAACGAGACCGCCCTTGAGGCGTACTACCACAATCTCGGAGACCTGGACAACAAGACACACTTCGCCAACATTATGGCCCTCTCGTAAGTATGACCTGACACGACCTGACACTAACCCTATTGGTACAGTAGTATTAGTAACGTTAACTTTATTGGTACAGTGGTTCTGGTGAATTGATCCATTACAACAGTCTCACATGACATCATCAAGACACCTAGTCACGCCCCTTTCTCCATAGTCTCCCTTTTCTATACTTAAGTTCATTTCTTTTAAGGGGGTTCTGGTCTTAAACATGTTTCTTATATATATATGTGTGTGTGCGTGTGGTGTGTAAACAGGGCATGGATGAGTCGGGATGAGCTGGAGAGCCTCGCACGCCCCGCAGAACGTAACCGTTGGGTCATGCCACCCACCACCGTGAACGCCTATTATATGCCGGAGTACAACAGCATCACCTTTCCGGCGGGCATCCTGCAGACGCCCTTCTACCGCTCCAACACCATCATGGCACTCAACTACGGCGGCATTGGACAGGTACGCGGGGGTGATTGGCGCCATGCCCTAGGGAGCTTGTTATACAATGAAACCCTTCAGGCACCCTAGTTCCTGGACAGGTACTTATAATAAGGCTATGGGATCCCCATAACTCTCGACATAACATACATTCACCCATAAGATCTTCCATAACTTTTCTTCATAGCTATGGATCTAGCAGTTCCGGCTGACATAACTTCTCACTAAACGTAGCACTAATATTACCCTAAAATGTCTCTTAGATCATGAAATAACGCTTGAAATCAATTAAATGTAAGCTATAAATTCTGTGAGAACCTTACGGACTGAATATAAAGCAATTTAAAAGGATTACTTCATATGAACATGTAAGCATGTAACATCCCGTAGAAACGTTTCCGAACATATAAACAACATCCCGAACATGTAAACAACATCCCGTAGAAACGTTTTACGCGGGAATAATGTAAACACTTCTCTCTCTCCTCCCTATAAACAATATGTTATATCTCCAAAAGTAATGGTGGAAGAGTGACTGAAGGATACACAACAGGTAAACCACGTAGTAAAGAAGGAGAAAGGAGCAAAAGCCAGGGAGAGAGTGATGACCAGACAGAGATACGGCAGTATACGTAGCTAGAGATACGGCAGTATCTGTAGCTACGTATACTGCCGTATCTTTGTCTGGTCATCACTCACTCCCTGGCTATTGCTCCTTTCTCCTTCTTTACTTCGCGGATTACCTGTTGTGTATCCTTCCGTCACCCTTCCACCATTATTTTTGGAGATATGGTATGTTATTTATAGTGAGGAGAGAGACAAGTGTTTACGTGCGTCTCACTCTTCTTCCTCTTGTGACCTGCATCACCTCTGCTGTTCTTCCCTTGCCGCGGACACTTTTCAATGAGGATTCGGCTTTAGTTAGGAGGTTAAAACGTGGGGTTAGGTTAATTAGGTTATGCTACTGAATCTAAAGATGGGGTTAGGTTAGTGAGTCTAAAGGTGGGGTTAGGTTAGTGAATCTAAAGGTGGGGTTAGGTTAGTGAATATAAAGGTGGGGTTACGTTAGTGAATCTAAAGGCGGGGTGAGGTCACATTAGGTTAGGTTAGTGAATCTATAGGTGGGGTTAGGTTAGTTAATTTCATACGTCCTATACGTTTCCTACTAAAAACATTTTGTATCTCCAAAAGTAATGATTTGCGACAGAAACTCATTGAGAGAGTTTCTTAGAATACATTAAGGTAACAAGAAAGCGTACTCCCAATTGTGTAGGGAATTCTGGTCCTAGTGTAAAAATTTACCCTGGTTTCAAATTATTATATTTTTTGTTTTTCCGGAAGTAAGTAGTATCTCCACTACATGCTGAAGCTGAAATTATAGCCCTCCAAGAGGTATATATGACTGCGTAGTTAAAACGAATTTTTACCTTCATTTCTGCTAAAAACAAGAGCTAAATATATTATAAACATATCAATACTAAATAGAAAATAATAATGCCTTCTAAAAATGTCAATTAAACAATGAAAACCCTTTATTCATCCTTTTCATCTATTACTACAAGTGGAACTGTCGTTGAAAATTTCCGTCGGCGAGTGTTCCACCGTCGGGTGAGAATTGTCGGTTGTTGTCTCGCCGAGAATTTGGGTATACGAGAGTATTACCATGGAGGGCCTTGGGCAAGCTTTTCCCTGTCTACTCCTGCTGCTCCATGGTCATCACTGCAGCAGCTGCACTGCTGCATCTTGCCAGTGGCGAGGAAACAATTATGTTATTATAATTTTCATTCCCGCTGTCAGCGCATGGTTCCTTATTTATTTACTCTGGAGGGATACTCTCACGAGAGTGACATACATAATTCCCTCATGGTTCAACCGATACCTCTTGAGAAGTTCTTCGCCACTTCGTCACGACGTCGAGAACGTCTCTTCTGGCACGATAATTCCTGAGTTGGCGCTGCCGGAAGAGTTGTTGTGCTGCCATGTTGACATCTTATGTCAACATTAGGGTCCTTAAGGGAGCTCCGGACCTCCAATAGCGCTTATGGAGAATTTATGGAAAAACTGCAGCACTTATGGAGGTTTTCGGTGACTTATGGAGAAATTCGCCATTTTGTCTACTTATGGGAAACCCATAAGGCTTATGGAGCCTTTATGAGTATGGCCCCTGGTCCTCACGGGAGTAGCTATTGTGAGCTTAGACTTGTATTTGGTGATCCTTATAACATCAGAGTCTGGAGGAGGGATGGGAAAGGGGTGACCTGGACGAATGTAGGAGAGCAAGTAACAAAAAACAAAGAATCGCGAGTAAGGTACAGAATAACCAAACCTAACGTAAACTAACTTATTATTCTAATCTAACATTTTCTCAAGTTACTTATTTTCCTTGATAATCACCCTTATTACTGTGCACGACAAAGTACTCCCAAGGAAGGGTAGGGCAGTTATCGCGAAGCCACGCCTTACTACGCTACGCCACCACCGCCAACAAAATACCATGCCTTATGCTAGCCACACATTATGCAGGCCCTACATGGGCACCTAAGCTCACTGAGACCCATCACAACACCCTACAGACCATACAGAATAAAGCTCTAAAAAGCATTACAGACTGCACAGCAATGCCACACCTACAGACCATCTACGCCACGAAACCAAAGTCCTCAAGGTCAAGGACCACCTTGACATGAGAGGCACACAAACACTCGCTGCAGCCGCTTCAAACTCACTACACTATAACACTTATACATGGTACATCACCCTCACACGCCAAGGAACATCAAAACAACAGCTAGCACACACTATCACATACATATTAATATATGTATGTGATCAGCTGTGCATCCCCCCCCCCCCTTCAATTCTGGTACGCCACTGAGACAAGCATCTGCAGTGGACCCAATCCAGTATTTTCTGGTAGCTCAGAAGAGCGGTGGTGTCCACAACGCAGCCTGGCCAGTGGACTCCTGCCGTGAGGATGACACGGAAGGGTGCAGTTGGTGGCCGTGCAAGCAGCTGAGTGTTGTCCTGAGTGACTGGATGGATCGTAGGGTGATCTGAGTATGAATATGCTTCTGGAGGCCAGTTTGAGGAGGACAAGGTAGAAGTGATGATATAATATCATATTATATCATCACTTCTACCTTGTCCTCCTCAAACTGGCCTCCAGAAGCATATTCATACTCAGATCACCCTACGATCCATCCAGTCACTCAAGGACAACACTCAGCTGCTTGCACGGCCACCAGACATGCACCCTTCCGTGTCATCCTCACGGCCAGGAGTCCACCTGGCCAGGCTGCGTTGTGGACACCACCCGGCTCTTCTGAGCTACCAGAAAATAACTGGATGGGTCCACTGCAGATGCTTGTCTGCAGTGGCGTACCCAGAAAATTGTAAGGGGGGGGGGGCAATATATATATATATATACACACAAGTGCTTGTGGGCCCTTCGGACCCATGTATTGATGTTTGTAGTAGTAGTACATGTTAGACAACATGTGATTGCAAACTCCAATCGTGTTGTTGCTGTCGTTGGTCACTGGTCAAAGTGCCTTGGGGTAGACCACGTTCCGTGTGATTCCAACCCTTTGTGTTCCGTGTGATTCCAACACACACACTCACACAAACGTTAAGTCCAGGAGTCTACTGAGTTTGTGGAATACGGCAAGACGTTACCGCAGAGTTTTTCCTGTAATCTAATACTCCTAAAAGTATTTTTAGTTGTTGTTCGTTTTAAGTTGCTATCGCAAGTTTCTTCCTGCAATTAATCTCTGAACTGTTTTTAGCCCAAAACCCCCTTTCAAAATTATTCAATAGACATGGGACCAAGCCGCTTACCACCTACAATTTATTTCGATTTTTTTAGCCTACTCTCATCAAAATTGAATTTAGTTTCGGCTACCCAAAACAGACGGACACACAGACAGACAGACAGACACACGGCTACTCCTATAGTATATTATATATATATATATATATATATATATAATTTATTATTATTTATTCTTTGCCAAAGGGGGGGGGCCATGGCCGCATCCCCCCCCCCTCGGTACGCCACTCTTTTCTGGGTTGCAACACAGCATCCCACACAATCAAACATATTATGGAAGACTGCACTGCATACAAACACACACGCCAACAACACAATATACACTCCATGAAAGCCCGGCGGGAAAACCCGGTGTCGTGTGAGCAGCAGTCTGTTTACGAGGTGCAGTCCGCCTTTGTTTACTAACAAAAGAAAACGGGAACTGCGCACGCGTTGAGGGGAATATTTACTAAAGGCGTTTTCTGCGGGGGAGCAAGTGAAATTTCGCTTGCAGGCGGTCACTTTTCTCTTGCCGTAACCCCGCAGAAAACGCTCGACCGTCGCCGCAACCTCCCTTATTTAATTCAAACTTTTATGATAAGACATTAAAATAAGAAAGTGTAATTGATTTTGTCGAAAGTATACTGTTGTCATTCTTTTCTTGAACCAGAAAGCATCGCCACGTCAGCCGAACGCTGACGCACTTCACTGACGTACTTCTCTTGCTCCAGAAAGAAATTTCTTGCGGGTCGGGCAACCATATTCTCAGGATGATTGAACAGCAAGCGAAGTTTGAGCAAGCGAAACTTTTTCTCTTGCAAGCGAAATTTCTCTTGCTCCCCAGAAAACGCCTTAATATTGACTTGTTGATCAACAAAAGCATGTGAAGGCGTCCTACGACAACAAACCCGTCTTTATTTATCAACAAAGGGGGGGGGGGGGCCACGAAGTGGAACACTCGCCGACGTAGGCGAGAATTCCTATCGGCGACAGTTATAGGTAGGGTTTTGAGCATATATGATATATGAGGCATTCAATTTCGTACAGAAATGTCCTGTGAGCAGGAGATGGGGCCTTAACCACCCGTGTTCAAGAATGCAATCTGCCCCACACAGGTATCATATTCATCTGATACACATCAAAATAGTATTTTCCTTTTAATTAGCAAGATGCTGTATTCCGTAAATTTACTCATGAATCACTGCAAACAGGCTATATAATGGTCCTTCACATCAGTAATACAAAAGCAGAACGCATTATTCGATTCATGAATGTTTTTCCTATGAAAGAAAAAAACCAGTATACCCTCCCCTACTTTCGCGAACATTCAGTATTAGTAAATATTCCCCTCAACGCGTGCGCAGCTACCGTTTTCCTTTGTTAGTAAACAAAGGCGGACTGCATTTCGTAAACAGACTGCTGCTCACACGACACCGGTCCAGGCCATGGCCTATCTCAGGAGCTCGGGGCTGTCAGGCCAGGCAGCCTGAACAAACAACAACAACACACTACGCCTCTCCCTTACCCTCAGTCCCCCAGTCACTCAACACACCTTTGCAGCAGAATAACTCTGGTGCCTCCACTCAACCCGACGGCCGATTACACTTGAAAACGTTGTCCCTCTCGGCATCAAAACACTTTCCCCTCGCTGGTCTTTTCATCCCAGCACTCAGTCAGTCATCAAGCCTCTCCCGCAGAGACAGATCCACCTCAGTCACCCTCCCCCGGCAGCCAGGCGCAGGTGATTAGCCCTAAATCACACCTTTTATAGCACCAGCACTTTTTTACATTCCTTTCTGCGTGAAAAAAGTTCAGCTTTTACTCCTTCCTAGCGCGTGCACGCCCTTGAATCATGCAGCTTCTAATGGTTCTTCCCCTTCAGGTGATAGGACACGAGATCACACACGGCTTCGACGACCAGGGGCGCCAGACCGACAAGGACGGCAATGCGTTGCCTTGGTGGAGTAACGAGACGTCAGAGGCCTTCAAGAGCCACGCCCAGTGCATTGTGGATCAGTATGACGCCATCCACCTACCGGAGCTGGACGAACTCCAGCCCAACACTACCCTGAACGGCATTAATACCCAGGTAAGAACCACCTGTCATGTAGTCTTCCCATCCTCTCCTACCTTTCCGCCTCCATCCTTATTTTCTACCCTTCATCCCTATTTTCTAGCCCACTTTCCCAATCCACAATCCTCCACAGCCCTATAAAAGACCCTCCATCTCACTACAAACACGTCCTCAACTTCTTATAGGGTGAGAACATCGCGGACAACGGAGGTCTTCGAGAGGCACTACTGGCTTATAAAATGTACGTGGATCGCTATGGAGAGGAACCTCGCTTGCCTGGCCTGACGGACTACTCGCCGATGCAACTTCTCTTCCTCAACAATGCCAATATCTGGTGTTCCTCGATCACCAACGAAGGCCTTCTTAACCAGGTGCTTACCGATCCCCACTCCCCGGGAATGTTCCGCGTGTTGGTGCCGATGTCCAACATGGAGGAGTTCTCAGAGATTTGGGAGTGTCCCGTAGGTTCCAACATGAACCCTGAACATAAGTGTGTCGTGTGGTAGTGAGTGAGTGTATGGTAATGTGTAAGTATGTGTGTCTGTGTGTGAGTGGGTGTGTAGTGATATGAAGGATGTTGCCGTTAAGTGGGTTTTTTTCTCTCCCTCTTTCTCTCTCAACAAACACACGGAGACCTAACAGTGTTAATAAAAAAGCCTATTCTTACATCCAATACCATTTTCATTATGTGTATATAATATATATCATATACAAACAGAGCAACCTCTGGTTTTTACATCAGTAACGTCAGAATACATAGTGTCCCTCTTCTCTATATAACCTTATAACACACATTCACTCACTCACACAAATACACACACACACACACGCACACGCACACACACACACACACACGCACACACACACACACACTGTACAAAGTCAAACATACCCCAATACAGGGAGGATATTACAGTGATGTGGGTCCATGGAATTAAGCACACGCCACACAGAATACTATGACAGGAACAAAAATATTAAACGAAACTTGTCGAAATATCAAACAAAAATAAACATACTCTATTCGTATAACCATTTTTTAATTACCTTTCAGCCAACGAGCATTTTTTTCATGTTTGTTATTTAGTTGTATTTCCACAAGAGCACACATTTCTTCATGCAGTTTATCTTTCTCTGATGCCAGCAAGCTCAGCCTTCAAAACCTTGGCCAACTGGACGGTTGCGTAAGGTTCTACCTTGAGGACAACAGACGCCAAGACCCCCAAGACGCCAAGAAGGGTATCCTTCAAAAATGTTCTAGATCCAAATTTGGATCTGGATTGTCTACAAATATTAATCAATTCTAAATTGGGCCAAGCCCCAAACATCTCTGGTCATTTGTTCATGCAAATCCGTCCGCAACGTTTTGCGTAATTCTACTAACAAACAAAAACTCAGACAAATCGGACTGATTACATAACCTCCTTGGCGGAGGTAATACTAATCATGATAATAATGATGATAATAATAATGATAATAATAATAATAATAATAATAATAATAATAATAATAATAATGATAACAATAATAATTATTACAATAATAATAGTAATAGTAATAGTAATAATAATAATAATAATAATGATTATAATAACAATAACAATATGAATGATAGTAATAATAACAATAACAATAATAAAGATGATAATTATATACGCGGATGTATTTCGTATGCCACACCACACACACACACACACACACACACACACACACACACACACACACACACACACACACACACACACACACACACACCACACACATCACAATTTGAGAAAAAAATTAATTTAACAAACATTCGGTCCACACAACTAGAAATGAGTCTCGTATTTATGCGAGTTTCAGGTGACATCCTACCTGTCCCATACAGGTCAAGGTCCTACACACAACACCGCTAATGATTGGTTGAGAACAGTAGTTACCTATAACGAGGAAACGATATCCAATCAGAGACCTGGCTGGAGGGGTCGGGAATAAGGCAATGAGAAGGAGAAATAACAACAATGATAATAGTAATAATAATAATAATAATAATAATAATAATAATAATAATAATAATAATATAATAATAATAATAATAATAATAATAATAATAATGATGTTAATTTGTTACTCCTTTATCTCCGCCTCTTTGGTAACTAGCTGGCCGAGGAACATAAATAAATAACATTTCTTCAAACTTTACGAAATGAGGTGACTTTCCACAAAATAACATGAAAAACAAATTTCTTATTTTCAACTTATTTTCCCTTCCTGTAAACATTACAAGGACACACACATACACACACACACACACACACACACACACACACACACAACACACATACATACATACATACATACATACATACATACACACACACACACACACACACACATACACACACACACGCACAAAATATGAGAAAAAATTGTGACATATTAAAGGAAAAATTCACGGAGATCCTTAGTCATTGAGAAATTTTCCGTTATGATTTTGATTTCATGATGATCCAATAAAATCACGTTCAATATGTCTCGGTGCGTTTTAGACCATATTATTCAGAGCAGATCATAATATTATTCAGTAATAATGATGATCTAACACGATTTCTCATTAGTCCTGTAAGATTGTTGGTTGTCGTGTAGGTGAAAACTGAAAAACTGTTACATTCCTATGCTAAACATAACCTAAATCATATTAGATACATAACACCTTAAAATAACTATATAATATAATTAGATTGTGCAACACTGTAATTTTATCCCTAAGCCTACTGAAGCAAATTCTACATACCTAGTAGCCTAACCTAGCCTCCACCCCCTCACCTTACCTTATATCTGGGGCAACCAAGCCTAGCCGAACCTCGTAGTAATAATAGTATAGTAACAGCCTTTCGATCCACATCAAACCTATACAAGCCATGTATATATGTAGAAGTGTATCTATATATGTAGAAGTGTATCTATATATGTAGAATCCAAGCCAGAAAAAACAAAACAAAACAAAAATAGGATGCAAATACAAACAAATAAAAAAGCTTACCAAAAACAAGAGAAAACAAACATAATCATAATAGATTAGGATTACAAAAATGTAGAAAATGTAAAGCAAAACAATTTCAAGAAAGGAAAAAGAAAAAAAACACGAGGAAAAATAGGAGGAAATGAGAAAATACTAACGTAGGAAACAAAATTAATAGGTAAAAGAAGTTAAATAATAAATAAAATTGAAATATAACAAAACTAATCCAACCATAATAACCACAGCAAATCCCAATATAGAAAGATCCTTGTCAAAAAAAAACATAATAAAGCAAGCCCACCAAACCAAGCCTAACCAGAGTAATCGCAGTCTACTATAGTCTATTTTTTTTATTATGGTCAAAATGCAGTAAAGGCCCCCCATCCACGGTGCGATCTGGTCGTACGACCATCGGACAGATCTGGTTGGATCCAACCAGATTGGATCGTGAGTGGGGTGATTTTGGTCTGTCCGACCGACTGACAGCTGGTCGGATGGCGACCAAGCAGTGTTTGGTTTTTAGATCCGACAGATCATCCGGTTCAGACCGGATCGCACCGTGAGTGTGCTGATCGTGAGGCCAACCGTCAGTTTCGCCACTGACAGCGTTGCGAGAGGGTTACCAAAATGAATTGTTTCTTTAAAAACAAGCACTTTTGGACATAATTCATCCAATTATATAGAAACTATGAATGTTTGTGGGAAATAAAAAGCAAAGAGTAAATGGATAAATATAATATAAATGCAACTTATGAAGTATTGGTAGAGAAACTCAGTGAGCATGATAGTGAGCGACAGTGAGGCTAATGTTGAAACAGTAAAAAATAAATAAAAATATGAGAATTATAATTTAAGTGTTCCGGAAAGAAATTAAAAAAATAACTGCCTCTATGATGTCTGGTGCGAGTGCAGATGATGTTTACGCTCCTTAGCTGTGGTATCAGCACCCATCAAAAGTAATTTCTCGTTGCAGAGAGCCATCATGAGAACCGCCCTTCGCCGTTTCTTATCACTAACTAAACTAGTCTTGAGGTGCGGTCGGATCGTTAGTGGGTGGTAGGAAATCCATCGGATCAGGTCTGTCGGATCAGATCGTACGACCAATCGTACCGTAGATGGGGGCCTTAAGGAAGCCACTCCCCCTGCCTCCCCTTCTTTTCTACGGGGCAGCTGATTGGTGCATTCCTCGTATCATCACTACCAATCACAATATCTTCACTACTTAACAGCGCGTGACCACTGGACAGAGCAATCTTCACTACAGAGGGTGACAAAGTCAAAAATCCCTTTGTAGTGAAGATTGCTCTGTCCAATGGTCACGCGTTGTTAAGTAGTGAAGATATTGTGATTGGTAGTGATGATACGAGGAATGCACCAATCAGCTGCCCCGTAGAATAGAAGGGGAGGCAGGGGGCATGGCTTCCTTAGTGCATTTTGACCATAATATAAAAAATAGACTATAGTCAACGGCTGCGTCTGTGGACACGAGACTAACATCATTACTAAGCATGCATGAGCTAGCCGCGTCTCCTGATTGGTGTAGCGTTGTTCCACCCCTCTCTAGCGTATATACACACAATCATAATGTCTGAGTCAAAGCTTTAACATTTAACACTAGCAACTCTCCTTAACCTTCACTCGTATATACTACACACAATTTGATGAATTTGACGAAAGTTAGAGTTACCGTAGATAACACTTAGTCGCCAGCTGCAATAATGTCGCCAGCCGCCAAATATTACGAATTATAGCATCACTATTGATTTTTATGTGCCACTGAAGATGATACACTGTAGTTTATATCATGACTGTATATAATCTACCCTGTTTCAGTGTTGTTTTATGCTTTGTATCTGCAAGTATATACGGTTTCAAATTTCGCAACTCGTTTTTTTTTCGCGCGACGACGACGGCGGGAGGACACTCAGAACATAAACACTAACTGGCGATCTTAGTGTTGGTCGCCACTCTGATGATATTTTTGTAATTTGTTAATTTATAGCCATAATATGACACAGATGAAGACACAAAATGACACACTCTCCAAATAGCCCCTTCTAACTTTCCTGAAATCATGGATGTATTGTAAGTATTAACGCCACCAGACGTCTGTAAATCGAAAAAACAGTTGTCCTGGCGACTTTAGTGTTAGCTACGGTAAACATGTCATTACCTATAAAATACTGCTTATATTAATTAAAATCGTCTAATGGTAACCAAATTATATTGGAAATTACGCTGTGAGTCTCAAGGGGTTAATATGAGGATGATGCCAATTATTTCATTTTTTCATATTTTCTTTCAATGTGTGTTTTTCTTATTTATTATCACCATTCTTTATTTTTGTTTTTCATTCATCAGCTCACTTTCACGGCACCTGTTTTTTCTTTCTTTCTTAAATAATAATCTAATCTCTGTGATATTTTGACTTTCTGAAAATACTGTCATTTTTCTTTCCTTCTACATTTATCTCATCGAAAGTACATCGTACATCGAAAAAAACGTACTCGTGGCGACTTTAGTGTTATCTACGGTGGAGTACAAGTTAAAGTAGTTAAAGTACAAGTTAAGTCTCTGCAATTTGAAAACATCGAACCACTACATGAATGCTACACTCACAAGACACCACTCCTAAAGCTAAAGAACTAACGGAATTTCGGTATTGGGCACTAAAAAACTAACAAATTTAACTTACATCATCGTGTAGATCATTTCATCCTACGTCCTTTAACCCCCATTTGCCATGGCGCAATTGAATAATAATGGCGATACATATAATACCGAAAATTTACTGATATTTCAGCCATAAACTCTTGTTAGGTTAAATTAGATTAGATCAGACGTGGGGTTTACTTTAGTAACAGATGATAAATTATCAAAAAACAACAACAAAAAATCAATACGGCAGTGCAAAGCGGAGCGGGATTTGCAGGGCGGACCGGGCACCGCCCACACCTGTAAACAAACATTGATTTTCGCCTCCCAAAAATTTTGTGCCAGATTAATTTTTAAAAACATCAAAACGGTTATAATGGACGAGAACTTCGCGGTCGCTACCGACCTTATCACTCACGTTTTATGTTTTTTTTTTTGCTCAGTATACTGTACAGAACTAATCTACTTCCGCGTATAGTTCAAAACAGATTGATTTTTTTTTATAGTTATCTAATAGCGCACACGACACACCCTCCTCCCCCGACGACTAATGCAACACTGACGATTCGTGACGAATTCTGTGTTCAACTGTGTGACAATTGACTGGACCAGGGACAGGATAGCCCATGACAGGCTCAAATTCATAGCCAATGACAGGCTCGAATTAATTTTTTTCCGCCAATAATCACGGAAGATAGGTTAGCCAATCAGAGAAGTTTCGGGAGCCAATCAAAGGCTCTAATTTTAGACAACGGATCTTTGTACTGTAAGGCTTTGATTTGAATCAGTTTATGCCGAGAAATGGATTGTATGGGATGTGGGTGGGAGTGTGGGTGTTCGGAGGCATAGACCGGCCCGCCGACGGAGACAAAGCGGCGCTACATTCTCCCTGCTTCCCACAACCTCAGTAGGTAAGACGGTTAAGGTTAAGTTTAGGTTAGGTTTAATGAAAACTTTAAGGTTAGGTTAGGTTAGCTATACTTCGTGGTTAAGGTTAGGTTAGGTTTCATTAAAACCTATAAGGTTAGGTTAGGTTTAATTAAAACCTATAAGGTTAGGTCAGGTTTCATTAAAACCTATAAGGTTAGGTTAGGTTTCATTAAAACCTATAAGGTTAGGTTAGGTATAATTTATGGTTAAGGTTTTAAGGTTAGGTTAGGTTTAATGAAAACCAATAAGGTTAGGTTTGGTATGTTCTATTCAATCACTTCCCTGTTATCTGAGACCCTGACTAATTTTTCCCGGCCAAATTTTAGTGCTTTGTCTGATGGAGATACAGTGTTTTTTAATGGAAACCATAAAATAAACGGCGACCATAAAATTCGGTGATGACATTTTTTTATTTTTCTATTAAATTATAGATTTCCGGAAAATAAAACTATCTCCATTAGAAAAAGGACCTATTTTTGGCCAAGAAAAATTAGTCGGTGTCTCTGAAAATGACCGCGAAGTCCTCGTCCATTACCATCAAAACTATCCCGAAAAAAACAACATTCGGCCTCGAAATCGGTGTTGCCCATTAACGAAAATGTACCTGCCGCACCAACAGAACACCACACTGTCCACACATAAATCTAAAGCTAAGCTAACCAACTACGAAATAACTAACCTATCCTAACTGCTGAAGAAAATGTTTAATTAGGCCAACTGTTTGAAAGGGCGGAGCAACGCAACACCAATCACGAAAAGCGGTAGCTCGCGCATGTGCAGTAATGATGTTTGTGTCGTGCCCACAAAAAATTTCCTACACACGTGACACACATACAAAGAAAACCTACCCAGCCAGTCACTTCATATAAACCTTTTCTAGGCAACTGACACTCAAATTAAGTCCTTATATAAATCAAGCTTCACTTAACTATTGCAATCAGTCTAAATCAATCATAGGACCGAAATTTGCATGGAAGGGAGTAGAAATCGTAATCAAAGAGTTAAGGAAGCTAAGATACACACTGTTTCAACGTTTCTCTCTTCTGTACCTTTCTCTTCCTTCCCCTCCAGCCTTAATTGATTAGTTAACCCTCCTCGTTGATATATACGAAAACAAACCATTGTACATTACCTATATGAACAAATACAGCGAAGTAACTGAACACAAACAACAAACACATCTTCGATCAGCTGATACCCAGGCCGCTCTGAGCTTCCTTGCTTCCTATTGGCTGAACGGAGACGAAAGCACGAACCTGAGTTGCTGACAGGGTACAGTACACCCTAGGAACGTACTGTCTTTGCATCTTCACCGTTTTCAGTGTTATATTGATTTGTATACGATATTTAAACATTATATCAATTCGAAGCAGTAGAGTGAGAGTTAGCAAGTGTACTATATGCATCGACGAGCGAGAGGACGACTGCCGCTATCAATATGGCCAGCATGCCCCTTTTTAACCACTAAAGTAACTATAGTGGGCTTTTATTTTTACAAGAAAGCGAAGGAGGGTTGTTCAGACTATGATGGACACACACACACACACACACTCGAAATCGTGATACTTCAGACTAACTAAGCACTTTATAGCAAAAATATACAGCCTGAAAATAAGTCAGATCTTTTTTCCCTATTCTAAGGCAATACATCAAACTATATTGTTTTCATGATCTTGTGAGCGAGCAGTGATATAGGCAATGATGGAAAGTATGTTAGTTCATTATTTTCTCATATTATCCCTCAGTTTAGGGACATGCGCTGCGTGTCATTAATAGTTATAAAGTGAGCAAGTAATGTAATTTCACGATGGACAATTAACTAATATATCATATCAATAACCCTTTAGATGGGATGGAGAGGGGGAAGGTAAGGGGGAAAGGAGGGGATACTCTTTCATCACTCCCAATTCACTTCAATAATAATAACAATAAGTACATTCCTAACTCTCATAACTTCCACTTCCACGGTCTCCATAATCTCATTTCATCCTCGCAGTAAACAAATTTTAGGCGAGAAAATTTACAAATTGAAAGATTAAAGTTTAAAGTGGCTGAGTTTTGTTGTTGTTGTTATTACTATTATCATTATCAATATTATCTAATCTATCTATATATATTATTGACACTATATTGAAGTAACTGTAATATCTTTCTTTTCCCTTGACACTACGCAAGAATTTGACGGTATTTTTGTTACGTTTATTGTCGTTATTATGAATGTTGTTGTATTTCTGTCACCGAGATTATCATTTGAATACAAGTTGATTAGATATTATGCTGTGTTGCACTTCTTAAGCCTTAATTAATTTCCTTACCGGTATTAAGTTAGGTGCATTAGTCTTCTCTCTCTCTCTCTCTCTCTCTCTCTCTGTTGCCTTGCCCTACTAATACGAACAATGAAGGACATGAATTCTATCTATATCAATTACCTCACACAATGACATACTTTCTCCTCCTACGATACCTTATTTTCCTTACCTTTCTCCTCTTGTCCTCCAACTCTTTGTCCTCATTCCTTATTAATACACCTTACCTTACACACACACATACACACACACACACACACACACACACACACACACACACACACACACACACACACACACACACGTAACTACAACGCTACGAGTAATAATTATAATCTTCTTGTCTGCAATTTGTGGGATAAAAAAATAAAAAAATGAAACCAAACAACAGAGAAATACTAGTGTCAGAATGCTAAACAAAACAACGCTACAATTCATTTTACAATATACGAGGCTACACACACACACACACACACACACACACACACACACACACACACACACACACACACACACAAGCATACACACACACACACACTCACACCCCCACACACACATATACACACTCACACACACACACACACACACACACACACACACACACACACACACACAAGCACATAGTATCTATGCCCGTATTCGTAGTCACATACCATCATTGTACGTGGTCATTGTTCACTTTTTGTCTTGTCCTAATTAAATCAATATGTCATGCCAGCTCTGTTGTGATTGCAATAGGGTACTGTATGATTGATCTAGTACTTTCCATGGCAGCTACAAGATCAAGTGAATAATTTTGACTGAGTAGAAATGGAACAAAATCATAGCAATTACCACGAGCAATCATGGTATTTGACTACGAATACGAGCATGAGTGCGAGAGCTGAAAGTCTAGACGAAATAAAAACACATTTAACATTATCCAACATTATTTACAGGTTAGGCGATGACATACCAAAATAAATAAATAAATAAATAAATGTATAGTTGAGCCTTTGTTTACCGCCATAACAACACTTTCGGATGCCCCTTAAAAATAGTAAATAAAGAAACTTAGTATTACATCAGTCATAATCTTGGACTGCCAATGGAGTGTAAGCTATGTACATTTGCTGTCTTTGGAATGTGTGTCAATGTTATATTTTGCTGCACATAGATATAGACGGATAGCTAGTAGTGTTGCTGTGTATTCTACTTGGGGAAAAGATAGATATAGGAGGAGGGTGGGGGAGAAAGGGGAAGGTAGGAGGGAGCTGGGAGAGGAGGAAGGGAGAGAAAGGGGGGTGGGAGAAGAAGGGGGACTGTAGAAGGGAACTGGGAGAGGAGGAAGGGAGAGAAAGGGGGGTGGGAGAAGAAGGGGGACTGTAGAAGGGAACTGGGAGAGGAGGAAGGGAGAGAATGGAGGGTGGAAGAGGGAGGGTAGAAGGAAAGAAATGGGAGAGGACGAAGGAGGAGAAAGGAGGGTGAGAGAAGGGGGAAGGTAGGAGGGAAATGGGAGCCTATATGTAGTGAGATATATAGCGAGTGTGTGCAGTGCTGCCAACTTCAGATCCATATAAAAAAAAAATTGTACCCTAGTCTGTTTTCCATTCACATTATCTTCTTACTCCGTCTCACTGCACTTAATCCTCAATGCCTAAACTACCTACTACTTATATTACTACTTATACTACTACTATCTACTACTACTTATATTATATTTCCATATTCTCTTTCCATCTCCTGTCTCCTGGGCGGGAAATGTAGTCAGTCATGCTATACCCTTTGTGCCAGGTGAATGTATTTTATTTTTCCGCAACTTTGAAGATGGAAATAAGAATAACATGTGTTTTTGTCCCACTAACCCGCCGCTCCACATATGGCAATACCAAAGCGCATCACTCACTCAATCGAAAGGAATGTTATTTTTGTGTAACCTTACCTTGTTTATACTCATGTCAAGGAAAGGTGAAGCAGTCCAGAGAGAGAGAGAGAGAGAGAGAGAGAGAGAGAGAGAGAGAGAGAGAGAGAGACGAGAGAGAGAGAGAGAGAGAGAGAGAGAGAGAGAGAGAGAGAGAGAGAGAGAGAGAGAGAGAGAGAAACTACGTAACACTAATCCTCTCTCTCTCTCGCATAAAAAAAATAAAACTTCCAGATCACTCCTGACAACACAAGAATTCACGCAACACTTCAACCACATATCAACAACACATCAACCCAAACAGTCTTTCTTAGGAGCTAAAACATGCCTCCTCCTCAAAACCTTCATATCAATTGTCCTTCCAGCTTGTCCACCAGCTTGCTTTCTTGGCTTCTCCTATACATTCTACTCCCATACCAAGCCAGACCACATCTAGGAAAGGCCTCCATAGCAATCTTACAGCGGCAAGTTTATGCAGTGGACAGTTTTATGGTGTGTTTTAGAAGGTTACGATAGATTGCACTCGTCCGGCTGTGCGTCCCTCACTTGTTGCTTCGCTTTCTTGGACGATCTGCGAATCAGGGAGCGACTTCGTGGTTTGTTCCGGGAGAAGGCAGAGGGCGGGGTGGATCCAGTAGCTCCTCCGTTCTGGAAAATAGATGAGAAAAAGTAATCAAATGGGAGGTATAAAAGTGTGGTTGTGAAGTATTACGTGTGTGAAGTGAATACGAATATGAAAAGATAGGAGTGGGGATAAAAAAAAAAGGTACTAGAGGAAAGGGAAATAAAAAAGGATGAAAGAACGAAAAGAAACAAGTAAAAAATCATGTGGCTTGCAAGAACGAGGAGAAAATATTAAATAAAAGCAAGGGAGAAAAAAAAAAAAAAAAAATCAGAGTAAAACAAAACATTGAAAACAAGAAAAAAACAAATATGAAACTAATAGGAAAACAAGCTAAAAAGAGAAGAAAAAGCCTTGAGGAATTGTTTTTTTCATCGTAGGGAAGAGGAGTTTCCAATCCTCTTGGGTCCTCTTAAAGGGTAATTACCAGGCTTAGCGTTCCTAGTAATGAAGAAAACTGGCTTATGACCATCCAAGGAAAGGAACAGAA
>JACEEZ010019166.1:227870-245370 GCA_016584305.1 Chionoecetes opilio
TGGTGTCCACAGATTTTATGTTTTTGGTTACCTGTGATCGGGTTCTCCTGGCTCGTCAAGAGACGACTGGGGATTATACATTGTTTATGTAATGAAATTGTAACCAAAAATTGTGATAAAAAAAGAAAAAACCAGATGTTGAGTTTTAAATTTAAAAAAAAATTTGATTGGGTAATAAAAAAATTAATGGCGATGAAACTAAAAGTTTTTGAGCTGCTACAAATACTTAGGACACAATTTTCCTTCAATTTTAAAGATAGTGATGACATCGATTTTCGGTTAAACTCTTTTACTCATTTTTAATAGTGTATATAGAAAATTTTAATTTTTTAGATTTTAATTTTTCTTTTGTTTTTTTTCCTTACTGCTTTTCCAGAATATGGCTTTGGCCCTATGGAATAAACCCTCATTTTTTTTTAATTTGTATTTTTAAAGGGCGTTAAGTGCATATAAAAATGGTTTAAAACTATGTGGGGTACCAAATTTGCCAGCAGCCCCATCACTGTGAAAACGCAATCAATTATTTTGGGCATCCCCACAGCCTTATACATTAGATTTTTTTTAAAAACGATTAGGTCAAACAATCCTATCATTAAATATAAATATTTTTTATACAAAAAAGGGCTTTTTTTTACTTTTGTGAGACTTTTTTTGATCATATTAAATATCAATATTTTTGGAGGCTCCGGATGTTATTAAAGGGCCCGGGTAGTCTGGGTAAAGGGGACATTGGGAGAGGCGAGGCCCCTGTTTTTTAGGATATTAAACCCTTATAGATTAGGGGTTTAACTTTTTTATATTTCCAGTTTTTTACCAAAAATTTTTACATATTTTAGTTTTGTATATATTATCTTTAATTTTAATTTTAATTTATATCAAATTTATTTTTAATGGTTACCTATTCATAATTTGTTTTATTTGTACATGTATGAGATTTTAATTTGAATCTTAATGAACCAAAAAAAATCAATTGTAAAAATTTTTCATATAATATGTGCAAAATGCTTTTTTGTATAAAACAAAAAATTTTTTTTTTTTATTGTATTCTCGTGCGCCCACTCACTACTATGAGTTTTTTTCGAAAATAAAAATGTACTGAAATGAATGAACTACAAATATATTCTAAAAACTACTACTAATAACTACTCTGCTACTACTACTACTACTACTACTACACCTACATCCCCCTACTACTACCTACTACCCACTACACTACAATTTCTTAAATATACTTCTACTACTACTACTCACTACTACTACTACTTCTAATAACTACTATATTCCCACTACTAATATACTACTAATTTTTACTACTACTACTACTACTACTTACTCTACTTACTAACTACTACTAACTTTTATATTACTAATTTCCCACTACTACTACTCTTATACTATATTTTTCACTACTACTACTACTCTACTTTCTACTACTACTACACTACTTTACACTTCTACTACTACTACTACTACACTACCTTATATTTTTCTACAATACTACTACTACTTACTACTCTACCCCTACTACTAAATACTATACTACTACAACTACTACTACTTACTACTCTAACTAACCTTTTTCTACTACTACTAATACTACTACTAATATTTTCTACTTCAAAACTATACATTCTACTAAAAGCTACTACTACTACTACTATTACTACAACTACTACTACTACTACTACTACTACTATCACCGCCACCACTACTACTACTTACTACTACGTAAACTACTACTACACTACTTATTACTACTACTACTTATTACTACTACTACTACTACTACTACTATTACTACAACTACTACTTCTACTACTACTACTTACTTACTACTACTACTACTACCTACTATTACTACAACTACTACTTCTACTACTACTACTTATTTACTACTACTACTAACTACTATGACTACTGAGAAGCGTACATTAAGGGCAATTCTAATAATGCATGTTATATATAATTATACACTTATACTTATTAGGGACTGGTAACTAAACAGGCTTTTTTCCCCCTTGGCTAGTCCTTTGTGATGTCAACAAAAATCCCAACAGTTTCCTTTGTCTCACGCTCAGGATTTTTTTTTTGCCCTTGGCCAGTCCTTTGTGATGTAAAAAAAAAATATCCCAACAGTTTTCTTTGTCTCCTCACCCTCCTTCGCACCTCGTAACTTTGTCTCGGCGGAGTTTGCACACAATCTTCATTCTTTCCACACATGCCGCGGAGAAACTTGCAGTAAGAGACACAGGTTGATACAGTCTTACTTTCTTATACAGGAAAGATGCAAGCAAGGGGTTTAATGCACACACACAAGAATAAAAAAAAAAGGATGATAATTTAGTATAAAAATGCAGGAAATTATGAGTTTGATTCAATACTGTAAATATGCTAATAGGTGAATAGGTAAACACACACAGAATAGAGGAGGCGGTAGCAGATTGGTTAGCGTCTCTGAATGGCGTTCTCGGTGACCTGAGTTCGATCCCCGATGAGAACCAAAAATCCACTTAAAATCTTTCTGCTGGTGGTGGTGGTGGGCGAGGCGACGTGCCCCCCGGCGTATACCCCCAATGATTGATTGACAACACTGCATATTTACCTCACTACATTTTTCCTTTACAGTACATTCCCTTTGAAACATCCACCTACAACGTTGTCTATTCATCTATTCATCTATTCACATCTATCCCGATGGCTCTCACAAAAGGTACCGAAAGAGGAAGCAGCGGGAGTCTTGATTACAGGGTTCACTTCCGTATTGTCTGTTACATGTGTTTACAGTTGACAGGAGGGAATACAAAAGCGTGACCCTTTCATCCTCGACTCCTACTCGCTCCCCTTCTCTTCTATTTGTTGTGTTAATAATGTAAGTGAATCAGAATGCGTAGGCTACATGCTCATACACGGCTTATTGCGTCATGCCTCACCTCATTAGTTATTCTGGTCTCTTATGAATCATGGATAAGGTCAAGGGAACAAAGGGCACTAACCTATTTGTTATGAGTTCATTTGTTTTTACTATTTCCATATCTCTTTATTAACTAAGTTTTTTTCCTCTCTCTCTCTCTCTCTCTCCTCTCTCTCTCTCTCTCTCTCTCTCTCTCTCTCTCTCTCTCTCTCTCTCTCTCTCTCTCTCTCTCTCTCCTCTCTCTCTCTCTCAAGGCAAAATCCTACCTTCTTCCTTTATTCTTCCCTAACCATCCTTTCCCTCCGTCTCTCCCTATAACACCTTTAGTGAGGCAGCTTAGCACCGAATTTCAAAGGGATGGGGACATGCCGGATAAAAGCACCAAATTTTGATCAGGCAATCTTCAGGGTCCCAGCTCTGATTCTATAACCGGCGCCAAGCGATACGACCACTCTTATGCTTCTACGATACATTTTTGTAATGTGAGCAATTTAACACATACGAAAATCAAGAAAAAATGTAAACTCTTTCAGACCGTGCGTTATTTACCCACATGGTGCAAAATTGCCATGTTTCTTGTTTTAAGGTATTTTCTGAGTATGGTTGCTCATTATTTGGCCCATTAGGGTGTTTATAATTCAATCACATGAAATAATCATACTTAGTACACAATTAAGTAGGAGAGCAAAGCATGAAGGTCAGTTTCAAAGTTTTAATGGAGGAATCTGCTAACAACTGACATTAAACATGGAAACATGCAGTGTTAATGTCTTAAATCCCTTCTCTGCACAAATTCATTACTACATTTTCACACTAAGCCGGCTAAGCTACTTCTCACATCGGCAGCTGCAAAGTTATGTGCACTTCCACCGCGCCTTCTTGCATGAGCATCGTCCTTCACACGTGCACATGGCGCTTTTGCAACCACTTGATCAGTCGGCTGCAGGCCTGGGATGCCACAGGCAGGTTGGAGCACACAGGACGCCGTCTTCGTTGCACTCTCTAGAGTCCCATCCAAAGCCCTCTGAGGTTGGAGGCTTCTGCTCACAATGATCACTGGTTGCCCCAGATTCCAGCTTGGTAGACTGCGCGCAGTGTGTGCTGCAGAAGGGCTTCTTGCGTTGGGGGAATGTTCTCCATTGTCCTGTTTTTTCTGGAGAAGAGTTCCCTACGTGCCTCGTTCACAGAGTCCAAGTTGCTCTTCTTATTGTAGATGATCACGGTGAAGCGCTCGAGCACTGGAATTCCTTGCAGTTCACTGTCACAGTCATGTAAGGTGATTCATGAGGTTGTTGAAGGCTTCCGTCACCTCCACGTAGGCATTCCAAGCCTCCCATACCGATTTCTTCCCTTTGCCAAAGAAGCGGAAGTTGTGTCGCAGCCCGTGAAGCTGTGGAACATAGCAGTGCCGTTGCCTATCTTTTCCCAGAGCATAGCATATGGCATTGATATCCAGGTACATGAAGTTCTTTCCAGTTCCAAGGCTACCCAATGCTGCCATCTGATGCTGGCTTGTCAGGGAATGAATTTTTCCTATCATATGACAACGACGTCTGTGTCGACATGCGTACCAAACAGGTGGTGCATCCCTTGTCCAGCGCATCTTTCAGGTGAACGACAATCCTTGTATCGGCCTCTTCATGGTCACATCGTGGCATGGAGTGGTCGGAACCTCTGCTGATCACATCTGTGCCTGATGTTATGAAGACCTCCTTTCCGTCTGGCCAGTCATTGGAGCCGACTTTGTCTGAAAGGAACTGGAAAGCTCCTCCTTTGTTTGTGGAATCCCGGAGGAAGTCGGGCCAGTTTGCTGGGCACCTTGGTTGGACCGCCGACCTTTCTCCGCACACCTTTTCCCCTTTTCTCTCTAGTTGACTCCTGATACTGCTGGCAATGTAGCTGTCCCAACCACATCGACTCTTCTGTCAGGATTCAAGTAGCTTCAGGATGTGGGGGATGCAAACGCCATTAGCATTGAATGTGGTGACATTAGTATGAGGAAGCAGATACACCACAGCAACACCGTCGAGAATTCTTGCATCCAGAAACGGCGGTGTAATATGCATTTAATTAAATAATAAAAAAAAAAGTTCTATTATGCAGGCTATCCTATCGGGAGGCGGTAGCAGTGGTTAGCGTCTCTCAGTGGCGTTCTCGGTGACCCGAGTTCGATCCCCGAAGAAAACCAAAATCTTTCTGCACCGTCGAGTGGCCTAAGAACACCCACATGCCCTGCCCATTAACTCTACCTTCGATTGCGAGTGCATCGGATGACACAGGGGGGCGGCATGAGCCTCTAATCACAGGCGTCACTATAAAAATCCTGCCTGCGCCACCACGGACGAGGGCCAACCATCACAGCCCTCAAGTGAACCTCCGGGGCTTAACTACCGAGCCCTGGGTCACTATTGCCTACAGGCGCTATAGGCACAAAATGTTAAATAAAAAATAATAAAAAAAATAAAGATTGTGTTTTAAAAAAATGTTCGGATCGCTTGGCGCCGGTTCTAGAATTGAAGCTTGGATTCTGAGGAATACCTGGAAAAAATGTGGTGCTTTTATCCGGCATGTCCCCATCAACTACCTAAGCTGCCTCACTACTTCCCTTCCCTTCATTTCTGGCCCCTCAAACCTCCACACCTTCTTAGCCCCCCAATACTCCCTTACCCCTCCTAGCCCCTCAACCCCTCCCCCCCCCTCTGCATATGTGAGCCATGATAAGCGGAACCGTGACTCTGAACGACAAAAGGCGTCATCAAATAGTCGTAATTGAAATGACTTGGAAGTGCCCTGAGGTTACGGAAGCAGTAGGGGTGTGGCTTCTAAGGGTGTGGCTTCTAAGGGCGTGGCTTCTAAGGGCGTGGCTAGCAGGGGTGTGGCTTCTAAGGGCGTGGCTAGTAGGGGTGTGGCTTCTAAGGGCGTGGCTAACAGGAGTGTGGCTTCTAAGGGCGTGGCTAGTAGGGGTGTGGCTTCTAAGGGCGTGGCTAGCAGGGGTGTGGCTTCTAAGGGCGTGGCTAGTAGGGTGTGGCTTCTAAGGGCGTGGCTAGCAGGGGTGTGGCTTCTAAGGGCGTGGCTAGTAGGGGTGTGGCTTCTAAGGGCGTGGCTAGTAGGGGTGTGGCTTCTAAGGGCGTGGCTAGTAAGGGTGTGGCTGGTAGAGGGATGTAACTAGCAGGTGAGTATTGATAGTTGGAATATTAGGTTGGTGTTTTGTACTAGCAAGAAAGCAAGTAAAAAGGCTCCAACGTAAAAAAGAAAGGAGACGACTAGCAAGGTGGTGTTGCTAGTTATCTGAATTGTATATAGTTTTAAAGGTTTATTAGAAATATGTGGGTTTTTTGTTTTGTTTTGTTATGTGTCATCCCTCTTGTTTTTGGGGAGAAGGTCTTATGTATGAAAGAAAAAAATATATATCATTATGAAGCCACAAGAGGATTCAGGTTTCCCTGCAACGTGATCTTCCCTTATTAACGAGAGAGAGAGAGAAGAGAGAGAGAGAGAGAGAGAGAGAGAGAGAGAGAGAGAGAGAGAGCAATTTAAAAACAGATTTAAAAAAGAAATAAGGAGAAACTGGCTCACAAAATAATGGGGTGGTAGATGATTGGAATGGAATCAGTCGTCAGGTAGTTAGTGCGGAGTCAATAGGGAGTTTTAAAAGGAGGCTAGACAATTTCATGGATATGGATGAAAGGTGGATGTAGGTAATGTTAAGTAACAGGAACAACCACGTCTAGGTCTCACGGCCTCTTGCAGCTTCCTTATTTTCTGATGTTCTTATATTAACTAACAAACAGACCGAGAGAGACAAATTAATAGACAAAAAGACAGATAGATACAGAGACATCGACAGACAAACAGACAGATAGAAAAGCAGACAAACCAACAAACAGACAGACAAACATTAAAGGGAAGATGGGGAGAGGGGAAGCAGGGAGGGAGCAGAAAAGAATAGTGGGATGAGGGGCAAAGGGGGGCAAGGGGGGGCAAGGGAAGATGGGGGAAGCAGGGAGGGAACAGAGGAGAAGAGTGGAATGAGGGGGCAAGGGGGGGGGCAAGGGGGGCAAGGGGGGCAAGGGAAGATGGGGGAAGCAGGGAGGGAGCAGAGAAGAAGAGTGGAATGAGGGGGCAAGGGGGGGGGGCAAGGGAAGATGGGGGAAGCAGGGAGGGAGCAGAAAAGAAGAAAAGTGGGATGAGGGGAAAAGGGGGGCAAGAGAGGGCGCAAGGAGGGGGGGGGGCAAGGGAGGGGGGGGCAAGGGGGGGAGGCAAGGGAGGGGGCAAGGAGGGGGTCGATATTGTCCCGGCCAGGTCATAAAAGGTATCCCCCTGTAATAACATTCAATCTCAGGTAACTCAGCTGAGATGCATTAATAAAGAAGAAGGTTTGGGGAGCAAGAACAAATTAATGACAGACTGGCAACCTTCATAATCCTCCTCATCCTCATCCTCCTATTTCATATTACTTACTTAATTTTTTTTTTTTTTACAATCTTTTTATTCAACATATTTCTCTCTCCGCTCCTCATCAATTTCGTTTTTTCAATCACCAACGCCTTCTCTTCCTTTCTATTTGTTATTTGCCTCTTCCTCTTTCCTCTCTCTTCTATTTCTTCTGATTTCCTATCCCGCATATCGCATTTCAGTTTCAATTTCGCTCTTTTTCTATATCATTACTTCGTCTCTCACTTGAACTCTCCACTTCCTTCTTCTCATTTCTCTTATTTTGGCTTCTCTTTTTCCTCTCACTTCTTTGCCTTCCTTTTATCACGCTCTCTTTCTTCCTCTCAAAGCTCTTCACCTCTCGTCTATTTCTTTTATCCTTTCTTCATCCTCCTCTTTCTTCTCTTCCGTCTTTCTTTCTCTCGCCTCCCATTACTTTAATTAATATTTTGGGGTTATGAATATTCCTTTCCTCTCACAACACATATTTTATTCCTTTTCATGTCAGAATAATCATTTTTTGCCTTTACTCTACCGCTTCCTTCCTCTTCTTCTTCTATAATTTTTTTTGGTCTTCTCTTATCTCTCCTTATTCTTAGCTTTTATGACATTCTAATTCTTTCTCTTCATGTCACTGCTTTGTTTCTTTACCTTTGTGTTTACCTCATTCTCTTTCCTCCACTGTATTCATCCTGCTGTCACGAATCTGTCTCTCCTCCTCCTCCTCCTCCTCCTCCTCCTCCTCCTCCTCCTCCTCCTCCTCCTCCTCCTCCTCCTCCTCCTCCTCCTCCTCCCTACTCCTCCTCCTCCTCCTCCCACTTGTGTAATAACCTCGGTAATTGCAAAGAAACAAAAGAGGGAAACACAAGCTTAACAAAGACGACACAAAGACCGCAGGTAAAGGCGTATTGGGAGTACCTGGCTAATTAGGAGCTTGAGAGTCACCTGTCTAATCTGGAATTCATGGGGTTGGGGGGTAGAGGGGGGGGGTTGGGGGGGTGGGAGGGGGGGTGTGGGGGTGGACGGGGGTTGGGGGTAAGGGGGGGAGGGGTAGGATGAGGTCACATTGGAAACTTAAACCCAAACGATGGAATACAATAGATTGCAATGGTTGATGTTGTTGTTGTTGTTGTTGTTGTTGTTGCTATTGATGTTAATTATGTTGTTGTTGTTTTGTTGTTGTTGTTGTTGTTGTTGTTGTTGCTGCTGTTGTTGTTGATGTTGTTGTTGTTATAGTTGTTATAGTTGTTATTGTTATTGTTATTGTTGTTGTTGTTGTAGTTGTTGTTGTTGTTGTTGTTGTTGCTATTGACGTTAATGTTGTTGTTGTTGTTGTTGTTGTTGTTACTGCTGCTGTTGTTGTTGATGTTGCTGATGTTGTTGTTGTTGTTATAGTTGTTATTGTTGTAGTTGTAGTTCTTATCATTGTTATTGTTATACGTCCGTTGTTATTTACCTTTCGCTTCTACTTTTTAACAATGAACTGTTCCATTAGTGATGTGTAAATAAAGTTTGTATATCATCATAACCTTCATCATTACTATATAATTATCCACACTATTTATATCCCTATTATCATTAGTATAAATGCTATCGCCATTATCCTTATTATCCACTCTTGGCGAAAAAACAGTGACCAAGTATCAAGCATTAAAAAGGAAGCAGCCAATCAGCGTAGAGTAAGATATAAGGCTTGTTCCAGGGCCGCTCATTACCATACCTCGTTATCGTCATTAACAAAACTCTCTTATCTTTTGTTCCCATTATATGTATTGAAAGCATTACAGCAAGAATATTAGAGCCTTAGAATTGTATAAGGTTTAGAAATAGGATGAAATTACTTAGTGTAGATTGGTGTGGGTCTCTCTCTCTCTCTCTCTCTCTCTCTCTCTCTCTCTCTCTCTCTCTCTCTCTCTCTCTCTCTCTCTCTCTGAAATTACATATTATGGATGGCTGTGGATCTCACTCTCTCTCTCTCTTTCTCTCTTTCTCTGAAATTACGTATTCTAGATGGTGTGAGTCTCTCTCTCTCTCTCTCTCTCTCTCTCTCTCTCTCTCTCTCTCTCTCTCTCTCTCTCTCTCTCTCTCTCTCTCTCTCTCTCTCTCTCTCTCTCTCTTCTGCTTAAATGCTTAAATATTTATGAAATTAATTATGGTTTTGAGTATGCTACACACACCAACGTCCAAACAAGACTCACAAACAATCTTAAAATCCCCTTATGTAGAACCAGTCATGCCCAACACAGCGTCATATTCAGAGGCTCTAAACTCTGGAATGAAGCTCCACTAGATATTAAAACCAGACCCTTTAACTCATTTAAATTACAAGTTAAACTACAGTTAAAAACTGCATACTAAGACTCTTACAGTTTGATACAATCATAATTACAGAGTGCCATACAGCAATCTTATTAGAACATCATATATGTGGTGTAATTCATGGCAGTTGGTATTATTATTATTATTATTATTATTATTATTATTATTATTATTATTATTATTATTATTATTATATTATTATCACTATTATTATTATTATTGTTGTTGTTGTTGTTGTTGTTCCTATTATTGTCATTACTTATTATTGTTAATATTATTATTATTATTATTATTTATTATCATTTTTAGTACGATTATTATTATTAATCATATACTACCACTACTACTACACTACTACTACTACTCTAACTACTACTACTAACTACTTAATATAATATAGTACTTATATGTATATATACTACTACTAATATTGACTGTATTATATTATTATCTTACTTATTATTATTTATTATTATTATTATTTTTATTATTATTATTATTATATTGTTATTATTACTATTACTATTATCGTTTTTTATTACAACACTACTACTACTATTACTGCTACTACTACTACTACTACTTTTTATACTAATAATTGTATTTCCCGTATTCACGACTGCTCTAGCTAACCAGTAGTGCATAGCGTCCATAAGGAGCCACGAGCTCAATGGACAAGATTTAGACCTATAAATGTTATTAACTTGTTTTGTAAATATAATGTTAATAAACAATCTCTCTCTCTCTCTCTCTCTCTCTCTCTCTCTCTCTCTCTCTCTCTCTCTCTCTCTCTCTCTCTCTCTCTCTCTCTCTCAATGCTTTCGATGGCTCTCTCTCTCTCTCTCTCTCTCTCTCTATCTCTTCATTCTTGCTCTCTCTCTCTCTCTCTCTCTCTCTCTCTCTCTCTCTCTCTCTCTCTCTCTCTCTCTCTCTCTCTCTCTCTCTCTCTCTCTCTCTCTCTCTCCTACCTCGGGGATGGACTCGCGATCGCTGGGTGGTGTCTGGGAGCGGTACGTGGAGCGGTTTTTGCTGTACGCGGAGGACTGTCGCTTGAGGCTCGAGTCCTCTCCCTGCGGCACCTTCCCGATCTGCAGGAAGGTGCGGAAGATCTCCTTGACGTGCAGGTTGTCCTTGGCAGAGCACTCGATCACGCGGCACCTGAAGCAGACAAGAGGGGATGATTATTATGTTTCTCTAGTTTTTTTAACCCCTTCACGCCCAGATCTTTCCTTTGGTATAAAAAAATGTATGTTGTCGAGCCATAAAATAACGAAAAGTAACTGAATATACCAAATTAGTTAGTGGGCAAGAATATTAAACAGGTCATGTCTATAAAATATTGCTTATATTCACAACAAATCGTCTAATGGTACCCAAATTACAATGGAAAATACGCTCTGGGTCTCAAGGGGTTAACATCACTAAAGACTGGCCAAGGGCAAAACAAAAAGTAACAAAAACCCGCATAGTTATAAGTTCCTATAAAGAAGACAGTAAGAGAGTATAAAAAGGGGGTTGGGCCTATTTAGTTCGGGTTACCTGTGTGTGTGTGCATTTGTGTGTGTGTGTGTGTGTGTGTGTGTGTGTGTGTGTGTGTGTGTGTGTGTGTGTGTGTGTGTGTGTGTGTGTGTTTGTGTGTGTGTGTGTGTGTGTGTGTGTGTGTGTGTGTGTTGTGTGTGTGTGTGTGTGTGTGTGTGTGTGTGTGTGTGTGTGTATGTGTGTGTTTTATAGTGTGTGTTTACTAGTGTGTTTTGGGTTGTGGTTGTGTGTGTGTGTGTGTGTGTGTGTGTGTGTGTGTGTGTGTGTGTGTGTGTGTGTGTGTGTGTGTGTGTGTGTGTGTCATTAAGTCAAGATTATTATATTAATTTCTTCTTATTTTTTATATATCTCTATTTTTTTTCTTCCTCTTCTTCCTCTTTTTCATTTCCTTGATTTCTGATTGTTAATAAGTTAAATAGGTAAGTTAATAACCGTCACCAGAATGGCAGTTTTTTGACCTAGTTGTCACGTGTTTTTTATTCATGGTAATTCTGTGAAAAAAATATCGAGATAAACTTGTTATCTCGCCACACTATTTACATTCCCTTTGCCGTCACGATTTCCAGGGGAGTGACCGGAAAGCCACATGAAAGAGTCCTAATGTCAAATGGAACGCTAATTACTATAATTAACTATGAACAGCTTCCGGGAATATGTACTACAAAGGCTTCACAAACGCTTTCCTATATTCATGACTGTTTGATTTTACTGACATGCTAAAATATAAAATAAATAAAGAACTCTTACCTCATGAAATACTACTAAGAAATAAGCATTAGTCTCTTGATGAAATATTAAAAAGAAAGTAAAGAAAGTAAAGAAAGTAAAGAAAGTAAAGAAAGTAAGTAAAGAAAGTAAGAAAGTAAGAAAGTAAAGAAAGTAAAGAAAGTAAGAAAGTAAAGAAAGTAAAGAAAGTAAGAAAGTAAGAAAGTAAAGAAAGTAAAGAAAGTAAGAAAGTAAAGAAAGTAAAGAAAGTAAAGAAAGTAAGAAAGTAAAGAAAGAAAGTAAAGAAAGTAAAAAGTAAGAAAGTAAAGAAAGTAAGAAAGTAAAGAAAGAAAGAAAGTAAAGAAAGTAAGAAAGTAAAGAAAGTAAGAAAGTAAGAAAGTAAAGAAAGTAAAGAAAGTAAGAAAGTAAAGAAAGTAAAGAAAGTAAGAAAGTAAAGAAAGTAAAGAAAGTAAAGAAAGTAAGAAAGTAAAGAAAGTAAGAAAGTAAGAAAGTAAAGAAAGTAAGAAAGTAAAGAAAGTAAGAAAGTAAGAAAGTAAAAATTAAGAAAGTAAGAAAGTAAGGAAGAAGAAGTAAGAAAGTAAAGAAAGTAAGAAAGTAAGAAAGTAAGAGTAAGAAAGTAAAGAAAGATAAGAAAGTAAAGAAAGTAAGAAAGTAAAGAATAGTAAGAAGTAAAGTAAAGTAAGAAAGTAAGAAAGTAAAGAAAGTAAAGTAAAGGTAAAAGGAAAGTAAAAGTAAAGTAAGAAAGTAAAGTAAAGTAAAGAAAGTAGAAGTAAGAAAGTAAGAAAGTAAAGAAAGTAAGAAAAGATTAATAACATGGTAAACATAATATCTGTTAGTATAAATATAATATTTATGTATTTTTTTATCTTTTTTTACTTTTTACTTTTGCTTAATTTCTCAACATATTTTACTTTTATAACTTTTTCTGTTTTACTTTTTCCTTATACATCTCTTCACCTAACGCCCAGATCTTTCCTTTGTTATAAAAAATCGTATATTGTTAGCCATAAAATTACGAAAAGTCACTCAATATACCAAATTAGTTAGTTGACGAGGATACTAAACAGGTCATATCTATTACATATTGCTTATATTCACTAAAAATCGCCTAATGGTACCCAAAATCCAACGGAAATTACGTTCTGGGTCTCAAGGGTTAACTAATTAACTTACTTTATACCTCAATCCACTAATGATGGCATGGTGTATGGGCGAGAGAAACTAGAGGATGACTAACCCATAATGATGGAGAAACACGAGAACCTATGTATAATGATGCCAAGGGTTCAAATCCTTTATAATGAAGTGTACGATTCTAAAAGGACCCAATTTAAGAGTCTTTTATCATGCAAGGGTTTTCCGACACGTCACAGCACCGCCAAAAGTCACAAACACACAACTCAAAAGAAAACTCTTCAGGAAAAATTCGTGTGCGGAAAATAGCTTGAATAATATTACTTTGGAGCGAGAGCGCGAAAACAGAATCGGAGTAGTTCTCTCTCTCTCTCTCTCTCTATCACTCTCACATTACCTCCGTCAGGGCACCATCGACTTCATCCCTCCATTAAGCGCCATTAGCACCAACGGACACCTCTCACTACCTCTCCCCACCTTTCCCCACCTCTCCCTACCTCTCCCCACCTCTCACTACCTCTCCCTACCTCTCCCCACCCACACAAAAGACTCCACTGCAACACCTCTTCCCCCTCCTCTTCCACCACCACCACCACCCCTAACACCCTGTCACTCATCGGAAATGGGATCAGAACGCCTTTAACTCATGAAAACTGAAAGGAAAGAAGGAGAGGGTGTGCGAGAGGAAGGAGCTACGTTTTCAGGTGGTGTATCGTGTGGTATTGAGGGACTAAGGGTATTAAGAGGGAAGGGGTACTGGTGTGTGGAAGGGGTGTGGAAGGGTAGTGGTATTCAGAGAGTGGTGAAGGGTGGTTGAAGGACGCTATTGAGTTTGTGTTGAAATTCTCAATGTGTTGATTATTGCTAGGTGTGAGGTGGGTTTGGATGAGGCCAGTCTGTATACCCCTAGTCTCTCTCTCTTTCTCCTTTCTCTGTCTGTCTCTCTCTCCTTTCTCTGTCTATCTGTCTCTCCTTTCTCTCTCTCTCTCTCTCTCCTCTCTCTCTCTCTCTCTCTCTCTCTTCTCTCTCTCTCTCTCTCTCTCTCTCTCTCTCTCCCACCTCATTCATTCACTTATTCCCTCCGTCCCTTCATTCCTTCCTCTCTCTCTCTCTTTCCCTTCTTCTTTCACATTTCAACTATTAGCACTTCCATCACTATCACTACTACTACTATTACTACTACTACTACCACTACTACTACTACTACTACTACTACTACTACTACTACTAACAATAATAATAATAACAATAATAATAATGATAATAATGATAATAATGATAGTAATAATAATAATGATAATAATAATAATAATAATAATAATAGACAGTACAGCATTTAGGATACACAAAGGCAATCATCACCCCTTGTTTTCCTTGACATGTTAATTACCTCCGCCAACGAAGTTGGAGGGGTTATGTTTTCACCCCGATCTGTCTGTCTGTCTGTCTGTCTGTCTGTCTGTCTGTTAGTCTACAGGATTTCTCGAAAAGTTACCAATAGATTTGGACCAAACTCGGTATACCACGTTTATTTGGTATAAGGAAGACCTGATTTAATTTTGAATGAAATCTATTGACAACTGTTGCCATGGCAACATATTGATGAAATATTCGGCCGGAGGTATGCGCTCATACTGAGTGCATATATATATATATATATATATATATATATATATATATATATATATATATATATATATATATATATATGATGAAATATTCGGGCGGAGGTATGCGCTCTACTGAGTGCCCCCCCCACTAGTTACATATGATTTCACTCAATAGTTTTAATTACTATTTACACCACCATCACCACCACCACCACCACTACTACCATCAACACCACCACCACCACCACCACTACTACTACTACCACCACCACCACCACCACCACCACCACTACCACCACCACCACTACTATACACACCATCACCACCACCCCACCACCACCACTACTACTACTACCACCACCCCACCAACCACCACCACTACTACTACTACCACCACCACCACCACCACCACCACATACCACCACCACCACTACTATTACCATCACCACCACCACCACCACCACTACTATACAACCCACCACCACCACCATCACCACCACCACCACCACTATACCACCACCTACATACATACTACCATCACCACCACTTATATTACTGTTCCCCTTACTACTACTGGAACAAACAATACCCCAGCACATACTACGATTAATTAATCGTAGAACTAATACAACTACTACTACTACTACTACTACTACTACTACTACTAATGCTGTTACTTACTCAATATGTACATTCTGAATATCAAAACTTCACCACCATCACCATCACCACCACCACCACCATCATCACCATCACCACCACTACCATCACCACCACCACCATCACCATCACCACCACTACCACCACCAACACCACACCACCACACCACCACTACCACCAACACCACCATCACCACCACTACCACCAACACCACCACACCACCACCACCACCACCACCACCATCACCACTACCATCACCACCATCACCACACCACCACTACCACCCAACACCACCACCACCACCACCAACACCACCATCACCACACCACACCACCACCACCACCACCACACCCACCACCATCCACCACCACCATCACCACACCACCACCACCACACACACCACCCCACCACCATCACCATCACCACCACCACCACCATCACCACCACCACCACCATCACCACCACCACCACCACCACCACCATCACCACCACCACCACTAACTCCATCAATTGCTTCATCTGATCCGCAAACACCCAAACCTGATGTCAATTTCGAGAGCTTGATTACTTTAATATTTCAACACGATCAAGCCAACCACTTCAGGCTATGTCTATATTATGTGGACGAGGGGAATGAACTGGCGGTATATAAACAGAGGTGCATACGCGGAATTATACTATGAAAGATAATCGTATAGACTAGTTACATGACAAACATTTCTGAACGGTAAGTGATAAAGTGTTATTGTCTATATGTGGACGAGGGAATGAACTTGCGGTATTTAACCCCTTCACGACCAGACCTTTCCTTTGCTATAAAAAAATGTCTGTTGTTAGCCATAACATTACGAAAGGTAATTGAATATACCAAATTAGTTAGTGGACAAGGATACTAAACAGGTCATATCTATATAATATTGCTTATATTCACTAAAAATCGTCTAAGGATAGGGAAATTACAATGGAAATTACGTTCTGGGACTCAAGGGGTTAAACAGAGGTGCAAACGCGGAATTATACTATGGAAAGTATTCGTATACATGGCAAACATTTCTGAAAGGTAAGTGATAAAGTGTTATTGAGATATATATAAGTTGTATGCCCCAAAAAATTTAAAATAAAAAATATATAATCCCTTGAGGCCCAGAGCGTAATTTCCATTGTAGTTTGGGCTACCATTAGATGATTTTGATGAGTATAAACAATATTTTATAGATATGACCTGTTTAGTATCCTTGTCCATTAGCAAATTTGGTATATTAAGTTAGTTTTCGTAGTTTTAAGGCTAACGACAGACGATTTTATATAGCAAGGAAAGATCTGGGCATGAAGGGGTTAAAAGAAAATAATAATGAATGCTAAACGTAAAATATGTGTGTTTGTATCAATATGTATACGTAGGTGGTGTCATGTGGAAAAATGTTTAATAGTATTTTCACAGAGTCAAAATATCAGAGATTAAATTATTAAAGAAAGAAAGAAAAAACAGGTGCCGTGAAAGTGAGCTGATGAATGAAAAAAAATAAAGAATGGTGATAATAAGCAAAAAAACACATTGAAATAAATATGAAAAAATGAAATAATTGGCATCATCCTCATATTAACCCCTTGAGACCCACAACGTAATTTCCATTGTAATTTGGTTACCATTAGACGATCTTAATGAATATAAGCAGTCTTTTATAGATAATGACCTGTTTAGTGTCCTTGTCCACTAGGTAATTTGGTATATTGAGTAACTTTTCGTACTTGTATGGCTAACGACAGACGATTTTATAATATTAATGGAGAGATCTGGGCGTGAAGGGGTTAATATTTGCAAACATATAACAAGTTCATGGAAAAATAAATAGATAAAAAAAAAAAAATGCAAATATAACAACTTTGAGTGCACAGGGAAAAAAATTATCGAAATCAAACAGTCATTTCAGACTTCCAAAAGATTATTTACGCTAAAACAAAAATAATAATAATAGTAATTCATTGTTTTGTTTCAATTTTTGTTCGGATTTGTAGAAAAAAACGAAAAAAAAACGTTCGAAATAAATAAAAAAAAATAGTATTTCATTGTTTTTGTTTCATTCTTTTCGGATTTGTTTAAAAAATATACAAAAATAAAAATATATATACCTACAAGCTGAACACGAATTTTGGATTGCCACGTCGC
>JACEEZ010019166.1:255370-257870 GCA_016584305.1 Chionoecetes opilio
AAATGTAGACCAATGCATTGTAAATATTAATACCGAACTGGAGGAACGAAAATAAACGAGATGCGGTTGTGGCAAACAAAATTAGCTGTAACTAAAAAAGACTAATTATATTTATTCAAAGTCGTTCTATTACTAATAACTGAGAAGCATATTCTTGAGGAGGGTGTGAACTACAACGAGGTGTCTAGTTACAACATTCTGGGTGTTATAATTGACTGGAAAATTTGGAACGGAAAAAATCATATTCAGTCTGGGTGCGTTAAATTTATCAAAAAGTGTGTGGAATACATATACAAAATGGACCACCACCTAACGATGGAGGCATTACCGGAACATTTATTGTCTCTTTGCTATCCTGACATTATATATGGCTGTATCCTATCTGGGATGTACTTGGCCCTACCAATATTAAAAACATGGTTTTGTGTCCAAAAGAAAACTCATGAGAACAATTTGCTTTAGAGGTAATATGATGCTACTGATATATTATTTAATGGATTTAGGGATGCTAAACTTTGATCTTCGTAGGAATACCTTTTGTTACTAACTATTTTTAATGATCTAAATAAGTGATCAAAAAACAGTAAAATATTTACAAGTTGTTCCACCACAGTCAAGTACAAGGGAAATAATAGGGCTCTGATATTGCCACAAGCACGCAGTACAAACACTATATAAAATGTTCTTTACACGCATGTGTTGGGGCCACAATTTTGGAATGCAATACCTAATGATTGGAAGGCAATTATTTAATGTCAAGTGTACATTCAAAGTTAAGCTTAAAAGATATTTATATAATTTTCAAAGTCAAACTAGAGGGAATAAATTATATGAAATATATTTGTGTAATAGTTATTCGTGTTTGTGAGTTGTTATGGCTAATGGTATAGGAAAATTTATTGCTTAGGTATATATCATATAAGGAATATATAGGATATAATGATATAATTTGTTAATATATTGCCCGCCCTCGTATATTGTCATAGCGTATAAAGAAATTATTTTTTCTGTCCGCTAGGGAGCAGATGCTCGGCGGACTAAATGCACTAACTGATTTTTGTAAATAGTTATGAATTATTGTTAAACTTGTAACATTTTGGACAATAAACTCAATCAATCAATCAATCAATCACCACCCTCCACTACCACCACCACCACTACCACCACCATCCTCCACTACCACAACAACCACCATCACCACCCCTCACTTACCCCACAACCACCACTACCACCACCATCACCACCCTCCACTACCACAACCATCACTACACCACCCTCACCACCCTCCACTTACCACCACCATACTACCACCACCATCCACCACCCTCCACACCCACAACCACCACTACACCACCCACCACTCCCAACAACCATCACTACCACCACCATCACACCCTCCACTACCAAACCCACCAATACCCACAACCATCACCACCCTCCACTACCACAAAACCATCACACCACCACCACACCACCCTCACTACCACAAACCACCACTACCACCACCATCACCAACCCTCACTACCACAACCACCACTAACACAAACACCACTACCAACAACCATCACTACCACCCACCATCACTACCACCACATCACCACCCTCCACTACCACAACCCAATCACTACCACCACATCACCACCCTCCACTACCACAACCACCACCATCACACCCGCCCACTACCACAACCATCATACCACCACCATGAGACCCCCTCCACTACCACAACCACCACCATCACCACCCTCACTACCCACAACCACCACCATCCCCCACCCTCCAACTACCACAACCATCACTACCCCACCATCCAACACCCTCCACTACCACCACCATCACCACCCTCCACTACCACAACCATCACTACCACCACCATCACCACCCTCCACTACCACAACCACCACTACCACCACCATCACCACCCTCCACTACCACAGCCATCACTACCACCACCCTCCACTACCACCACCATCACCACCCTCCACTACCACCACCATCACTACCACAACCACCACTACCACAACCATCACCATCACCACCCTCCACTACCACAACCACTACTATCACAATTCACAACCACCACTACCACCATCATCATCACCCTCCATCTTTTCTCCCTTGCACCACCACCACCTTCCATTCCCATTCCCATTCCTATTCCACCATCACTACCCTTTATCTTTCCTCCTATATCTCTCTTGCACCACCACCACCACTACCTTCAATTCTCATTCCTATTCCGTCCCGCCGGCATCAGTGCAGCACGAGTGGGCGGGGTCGCTTAGCCTAACCAAAATAGGACGAGGTAACAGGTGTCCCCCAAGCCCAGAATATCTTGATGTAAAATGGAAGAGAGGGTCCCTAGCGATGGTTACTTGGACACAAAAGCCGATTTTATGGAAGGTAAATAGGTGGGTTTACTTTTTTACTGTTCACTTTCGAGTCCCAGAGCAGAGAGTTTTAAGATGTATTTCAGATTTTCTTTTTTTCCTTTCTCTTT
>JACEEZ010019166.1:265370-272870 GCA_016584305.1 Chionoecetes opilio
TTAAAAACGAGGAGATTAATTAATGAGGGGAAATATGGATGAGGGGATATATAGGGAAAAATTATTGTAGTATTAAAGAGAGGGGAAAAATGAGGTGGATGAAAGATAGAGAGTTAGTAAAGTAGCAAAAACTAAGAATTAAAGATTACAGGAAGGAGATTATGGAAGGAAAAAAATAGAGAGAGGGCAAAAGAGGGGAAAAATTAGGTGGATAAAAGATAAAGAGTTAGTAAAGTAGCAAAAAAGAGGGATTAAAGATTACGAAAAGCAGATTGTGAGAGAAAAATACAGAGAAAGGGAAAAAGAGGGGAGACGGATTAGAGGGGAAATATGTAGGTGTCAGAGGAAGGTCGTGAATGAAAGATAAAGAGTTAGTAAAGTAGCAAAAAAAAGGATTAAAGATTACAGGAAGAGGATTATGGGAGAAAAACATGGAGAAATGGAAAAAGGGGAAAAAACAGACAGATTAGAGGGGAAAGAGGTAGGTGTTAGAGGAAGGTCATGTGAGGGCATCAAGGTCACGAGTAAGGGGAGATGAGGAGAGTTCAGTGTTGACATGCAAACCTATGGGGAGGGAAAGTGATAAAGGGGACGGTTGACACGCTTGACAAGGCGGTGAGAGAGAGAGAGAAAGAGAGAGAGAGAGACGGAGCGAGAGAGAGATGAGGAGATGAGAGTGAGAGCGAGAGGAAGATGAGAGAGAGAGAGAGAGAGATTACGATACAAGAGAGACATAGAGAGAGATCAGAGAGAGCGAGAGGATACATGAGAGATACAGAGAACAAGAGAGAGAGAGAGAGAGAGAGAGAGAGAGAGAGAGAGGGAGAGAGAGAGAGAGAAGAGAGCGCAGAGACGATGATGAGAGAGAGAGAGAGACGAGAGAATGCGACAGAGAGGAGAGAGAGAGAGAGATACAGGAGCGACGGAGAGATACATAGAGATACAGAGAACGAGAGAGAGAGATAGGAGGAGGAGGAGAGAGAGAGAGAGCGAGAGAGAGAGAGAGAGAGAGAGAGAGAGAGAGAGAGAGAGAGAGAGAGAGAGAGAGAGATACATAGATACATAGAGAGATACAGAGAGAGCGAGAGAGATACATAGAGATACAGAGAACGAGAGAGAGAGAGAGAGAGAGAGAGAGAGAGAGAGAGAGAGAGAGAGAGAGAGAGAGAGAGAGAGAGAGAGAGAGAGAGAGAGAGAGAGAGAGAGAGAGCAAAAGTCAAGGCAAAAAAGGCTTCAATGCTCTTTCACTCAATAAAAACTAAATGGAAGGCTAATGATTCCTCGCAAATGAAATAAAAAAGGACAGTAATATTCAATCTCTTTAGGGGAAGTGATGGAATTGACAAAAAAACAGGTGAGTAAAAAATAACACATTATTTAATAGCATGTGAGGTGACAGTAGTGATAGACAGAGTGACAGACCTGGGAAGGAGCTCATTACTATTACATGTGTACGATTACTAAGAACTAAGAATTATTACTAAGAAATAGCACACGTATGATGCAGGTTAATGTATATCGAGGCTTTTCTAGCATTATATCAAACATTTTTCATTATTTTATCTTTTACAGAGACGAGGAGGAGGAGGAGGAGGAGGAGGAGGATGAGGAGGAGGAAGGAGGAGAGGCAGGAAGGGAATGGAGGAGGAGGGTAGGAGGAGGAGGAGGAGGAGGACGAGTAGGAAAAGTGAGAAAAGGCGAGGGAAAAAGAACATGCTTCTAAGTGGTCTTCTCTTCCTCTCCCACTTGGTTTTTTCTCCTACCTCATCTACGAGTAAAAATATTACTACGTTACTGTCACCAATTTCATCGATTCTTCATTTGCGCCCTCAAGCTTTAAACTGACGTCTGAATCACCCTAAATATTTTTTCTTTCCATCGAAAACGACTCTAACATCGAAACGTTTTCGGAGACGGTATCACTCCTCTTTTCCCTCTAATGAATTAGTTTTTATACTTTGCTTGGTTGAAAGTCGAATAGGTTCTCTTGTTAAGTAAGTGTGTTGGGGTTGGGGGTTTTCTATCAGTCCGGTGTGTGTCTTTAGGTATTTGTTGTGCAGTGCGTTTTGTGGAGGAGGGGGAGGAGGGAGGAGGAGTGGGAGAGTGGAATGTAGGCGAGGTTGTGACATGTTCCTCTCTCTCTCTCTCTCTTCTCTTCTTCTTCTCTCTCTCTTCTTTTCTCTCTCTCTCTCTCTCATCTTCGAGTAATAAATATTTCAAGCCTTACTTTCATCTGTCGCTCAATTTCATCGACATTCGCTCATTCATTTCTGCCGTCGAGCTGCCAACACTGACGTCTGAATCACCCTAAATATTTTTCTCTTCCCCCCAAAACCTCCGTTCCCCGCCCCGTTTTTTCTTAACAGATTTTTTCATGCCCTTTTTCCCCCCTCTTTAATTAGGTTTTAAAAACTTTGGCGTGGTGTGTGGTGTGTGTGTGTGTGTGTGTGTGGGGTGTGTGTGTGTGTGTGTGTGTGTGTGTGTGTGTGTGTGTGTGTGTGTGTGTGTGTAGTGGTTATGTGTGTGTGTGGTGTGTGTGTTGTGTGCATACGTGTGTTATGTGTGTGTGCGCGTGTGTTGTGTGGTGGGGTCTGTGTGTGTGGCTGTGGTGTGGGTTTTGTGTGTGTGTGTGTGTGTGTGTGTGTGTGTGTGTGTGTGTGTGTGTGTGTGTGTGTGTGTGTGTGTGTGTGTGTGTGGGTGTGTGTGGTGAAAATGCGTAGTTATGTGATGAAAGGTGTGTGTTATGTGTGTGTGTGTGTGTGTGTGTGTGTGTGTGGTGTGTGTGTGTGTGGTGTGTGTGTGTGTGTGTGTGTGTGTGTGTGTGTGTGTGTGAAAATACGTGGTTATGTGATGATAAGTGTGTGTGTGTGTGAATGTGTGCGTGTGTGTGACTGTGTGTGTGCGCGTGTATGTATGTGTGTGTGTGTGTGTGTGTGTGTGTGTGTGTGTGTGTGTGTGTGTGTGTGTGTGTGTGTGTGACTGTGTGTGTGTGTGTGTGTGTGAGAGACTGTGTGTGTGTGTGACTGTGTGTGTGTGTATGTGTGTGTTTTGTGTGTGTGTGTGTGTGTGTGTGTGTGTGTGTGTGTGTGTGTGTGTGTGTGTGTGTGTGTGTGTGTGTGTGTGTGTGTGTGTGTGTGTGTGCTGTTGGGGGGGCGCGCGCGCTTGTGCAACACTCATCATATTTTATGCTGATAGAAAGCGATGTAATATAGTGAATGTAAACATCCTTGTGCCTTGTGATGCAACTCTGAAACATTACCTCCACACTGAAAACAGACGCACCGAAAGGAGGTCAGACAGACTCACACAGGCAACGGTAAACAGACAGGATGAGACTTTTCTTTTCATACAGATAATTACAATTGTAGTTAATCAGCAGGTGCATGAAAAAATATTACAACTTTGATCATTATTCATCAACAATAGGAGTAGTAGTAGTATGAGTAGAAGTAGTAGTAGTAGTAGTATGAGTAGAAGTATTATTATTATTAGTAGTAGTAGTAGTATGAGTAGAAGTAGTAGTAGTATGAGTAGAAATAGTAGTAGTAGTAGTAGCAGTAGTAGTAATAATAGTAATAGTAGTAGTAGTGTAGTAGTAGTAGTAGTAGTAGTAGTAGTAGTAGTAGTAGTAGTAGTAGTAGTATAGTAGTAGTAGTAGAGTAGTGGGAGTAGTAGTTAAAGTAGTGTTAGCAATGGTGGTAGTAGTAGTAGTAGTAGTAGAAGTAGCAGTAGTAGTAGTAGTAGTAGTAGTAGTAGTAGTAGTAGTAGTAGTAGTAGTAGTAGTAGTAGTAGTAGTAGTAGAACTGGTTACGGTAATAGCTGCAGAAGTAGTAGTAATATTAATGGCATCAATGTTTGAGTTGTTAGTATAAGTATTATTGTTGTTGTTGATATTGTGGTTACTGTTGTTATTTCTATTCATGTTGTCGTTGTTGTTGATATTTTGCTGTGTTCGTCATCGCCAGCGTCACAAGGCAGGTGTTTGCCCTCGACTGCCTTCATTTTGCGACACAATAACCAATTGTTTCCCTTCGTCACGTTGATTCAAAACTGTAGTCTGTGTCATTCAATTTCACGCTTTCCCACATTATCAAGGCTTCTCTGATTCCTTACCCCCCTCTCTCTCTCTTTCTCTCTATTTCAAACCTTCATTGATGTTTCTTTTTTATCACAGAGGAAAAGGGAGAGAGAGAGAGAGAGAGAGAGAGAGAAGAGAGAGAGAGAACGAGAGAGAGAGAGAAGAAGAGAGGAGAGAGAGAGAGAGAGAGAGAGAGAGAGAGAGAGAGAGAGAGAGAGAGAGAGAGAGAGAGATTTATTATTATCTGCGATGGGAAGACGCTAGTGCCCCAGGACGAGGTAGAGGTGCTGGGAGTCACCTACTGGAAGCTGGCATCCCTGAGGAGAATGGCATGGCTCCTTGACAGCAAGGGGTTGAAAATACTCTACAAGGCGCAGGTTCACTTTTCCATGGAGTACGCGTGCCTCGGGTGGGGCGACGCGGCCAACAAACACCTCGCTCTCCTTGACAATGACAAGGTACAGGGTCGCGCGGTGAGGCTCATCAGGGACAGCGGTGCCGGGCAAGAACCACGACTTCACAGCCTCCAGCACCGCCGAGACGTAGCGGGCCTCACCGTGATGTATAAGGTGCATCACCAGCGGGTGCCTCACCTACAAACACTCCGGCAGCCCCTACGGTGGGCCCAGGTTACTATAAGGGCCGTTTCCCTAGTCCCCGCAGAGCTATTACAGCCCCGTTGCCGTACTTGGCACCACCAGCGTCAGTTCGTCTACGTCTACGCTGGCTGGTGGAATGCTCTCCTTGCCTCGCAGCCACGCTTTGTCGATACAACTGTTCTAAGAGTTCAATAAACTTGTGAACGTGTGGCTGCTGAGGTGAAGGCAAGATCACAATTATCAAGAGTTAGACTTTTTTATCGGGAACACTAACTATGTCTCCTTTAGCCTGTAAATGTTACAATTTTTATGTAATGTGAATAGCAACATACTCTGTGTGATGTTTTGTAACAGTATAAGTATAAATAAAGAGAGAGAGAGAGAGAGAGAGAGAGGAGAGACGAGAGAGAGAGAGAGAGAGAGAGGAGAGAGAGAGAGAGAGAGAGGAGAGAGAGAGATGAGAGAGAGAGAGAGAGAGGAGAGGAGAGAAGGAGAGAGGGAGAGAGCGAGAGAGAGAGGAGAGAGGAGAGAGAGAGAGAGAGAGGAGAGAGAGAGAGAGAGAGAGAGAGAGAGAGAGAGAGAGAGAGAGAGAGAGAGAGAGCGAGGAGAGAGCGAGAGAGAGGGAGAGAGAGGGAGAGAGAGCGAGAGAGAGAGAGAGAGAGAGAGAGAGAGAGAGAGAGGAGAGAGAGAGAGAGAGAGAGATGAGAGAGAGAGAGAGAGAGGAGAGAGAGAGAGAGAGGAGAGAGGAGAGGAGAGAGAGAGAGAGAGAGAGAGAGAGAGAGAGAGAGAGAGAGAGAGAGAGAGAGAGAATCATTGCTAAGAAAATAGCAAGTGAAATATGTGCCGCAAACACCGTAGACATTTTCACGAATTCAAGTTTAGTGGCGGAAAGAAGGGAAGGAGGAGAGGAAGAATAATCTATAATAATATAAGCGAAAGTGTGTGTGTCTGTGTGTGTGTGTGTCTGTGTGTCCGCGATAGGTGCCGCCCCCAGTGGCGCAATCCCATCATATGGCACAGTTTTGGAACCAGATCGACGAGGGGAAGGTTTTAAGCCCACTTTGGGGACGATCCGATCACTTTTTTTTCTATTTTTTTTAATAGCCTATTAGCGAGAATTGTAAAAAAAATGTGGGTTGCGAGAATTGAGGAAACCTTGATGTAGGGTGATGGGTAATGGGTGAGTGAATAGGTGGGGTGATGGGTAATGGGTGTGGGGTGATGGGTGAGTGAATGGGTGGGGGGTGATGGGTTGGGGGTGATGGGTGAAGGAATAGGTGCGGGGTGATGGGTAATGGGTGAGTGAATGGGTGTGGTGATGGGTAATGGGTGAGTGAATGGGTGGGGGGTGATGGGTAATGGGTGAGTGAATGGGTGGGGGGTGATGGGTAATGGGTAAGTGAATGGGTTGGGGGTGATGTGAATGGGTTGGCGTTAATACATACATTTCTACATCCATGATTTCAGGAAAGTTAGAAGGGGCTATCTGGAGAGTCTGTGTTTGGTGGGACGAAGGCCCACCAATAGCCCTCCCCAGGAGCTAGCCAAAAAGTCCGCCCGGAGGGCGGCTTTGCGGCTAGTATTGTATAAATCTGTATGAACAGAGCACACACAAATACAAACACAGCTACACATTTTTTTTAGTGTGTGTGTCTGTGTGTGTATGTGTGTCTCCGTGTGTAATTCAACCACGGTCTTGCTCACGGGAACTGGACTTGCGATCGCCAATTTTACCTTCCTGGAAAGAGCTTTTATGATCGTGCATGAGCCTGTGAGAGATTGTAAGTGTGTCTGTGTGTGTGCGTGTGCGTGTGCGTGTGCGTGTGCGTGTGCGTGTGTGTGTGTGTGTGTCACTGAGCGCACTAAGAGCAGTCTGTCGCCTTTAGAACGCAATATTACAACACATATACTTTCCGCTCCCCTGCACTGCGAGTGACAAGATAGCCCATTTACATTTCTACATTCGCGCATTTCACCTGTCTGACTCAACATCCCTCACACTGCATTACTCTTACGAAACACCTTTCTCGCTTCCTCATACTCTACTGTCACATAATAAAGGCAAATATCTGTTCATTGTGATATTATTCCACGCACAGACAATTACCTGTTGTCTGTTTACGTAAAAAGATAGGGAGAAAATATTGTGCAACTTAATCTGAAATGGTAAACACAATACATATTTTTTTTAAATGTGTGTTAATTTTCTTCCCCGTGTTGATGATTAATTGTATGTATAAACTTGCTACACACCCACACACACAATACAACACACACACACACACACACACACACACACACACACACGCAAACATACACATACACATACACACATACACACACACACACACAGGCACATGTACACGCAAACATACACATACACATACACACATACACATACACACTCACACACACACATACACACACACACACATACGCATACACACATACACACACACACATACACACCACACACACACACAGATATACACACACACACACACACACCTGCACACAGATAAAAAGAGAGAAAGAGAAAGATACACAAATATATATACACACATATAGGCACAAAAACAAACAGAAAGTCACGTAGAATCCGAGACAAACAAAGCAAAAATAGGAATAAAAACACAGAGCACACCAACCCTGGATAACAAACTTTCCAAACACTGTTATGACACGCGACTGTTGACGGGAAAAAAATATAATCAAAATAACCTACCTAAGCCCTTTGTTCACTTGCGTCTGTAGGTGTATGTATGTATGAATATTTGATGAACCATGAGATAAATTACCCTCATTCTTCTGATAAATAACGAA
>JACEEZ010019166.1:287870-290370 GCA_016584305.1 Chionoecetes opilio
CGTTCACAATGACGAGCTCGAAGGATTAAGTAAGAGAGATTTTTTTTCCCCATTCACGCGTGTGCCATCCCCTGGTTGCCTATGGAAGGGCAGGACATCCTCTCCCATCCCATCCTCATCTCTTAGCCCAGCGGTCGGCAACCTGCGGCTCCAACCTCAGGCTTTCAAGAGACCTGTGCGGCTCCTGCCACCTATTTAAGAATGTCCAATTTATCGTTAAAAAAAAAAAAAAAAAAAAAAATAATAATAATAATAATAATAATAATGCCATATAGCCACAGTACAATAGTGTATGTGACCTAGGTCCTACGTAGGTCTCTAGGAAAATATTGGGATGAATTTTGTACTTATTAAATTGTACTTATTCGTAATTTCCATTCATAATTTACACTGCGGCTCCATCAGCACTGCTTTTCTGCCAAGTTTGAAGAAACTGGCTCTTCTCGAATTCTGGGTTGCCGACCTCTGTCTTAGCCACTCCTCTGTCCCACATCTGGGGCCACGGAAGACACTGCCACCCGCTCTTCTCTTGACTCGCTACCACAACACGACTGTCCCTCTTAAAAACTATTACAAAACACGGGGTACATAAAGACCATAGTTCTATTTCACCTGTATTTTCAAGTCTCCTAAGCCCTGAACCAGCTTGTGTTTGGCTCTCCAAAGCGAAGGGAAACAAAGGAAATAGACCACCTAACTTTCCCGAATGTATACCAAGAAAAACAAAAAAATTATCCATAAGATAATAACAATGAAGATAAGTGTGTATTGACGGAGGCCAAGTCTGCGTCTGTCCAAGCCACAGAACAAAGCAAGTCAGAATAACCACACATCTCATCTCTCCGTTTATACTTTGTTTTTGTGCCGCCAACAAGGATAAGTTATAAGGCCTCTGTTTCTTCCTTGCGTCTTTAAACTGAGTCGATCTGGACGCTAGACTTCCTCCTCCTCCTCCTTTCCTCCTCCTCCTCCTCCTCCCCTTCTCCTCCTTCTCCTCCTTCTCCTCCTCCTCCTCCTCCTCCTCCTCCTCCTCCTACTCCTCTTCCTCCTTCTCTTTTACTTTCTCCTTACTCAGCTTCCCCAAAACGATCAACTCTTCCTTCCACCTTGAACTCGACGCCAAGAGGCCCTTCACCTCGTCCCCTCACTCCCCTCACCCCCTTCCCTTCCCATCACCCCCTTCCCTTCCCCTCATCCCCTTCTCTTCCCGTCCCTCCCCTCACCCATCCCCTCGTGGCACCCTGTTAGGCTTCTTCCAGTCTCGTCCTCACCCATGACTCAGTATCAGTGTCCGTGGGTGGTGCCTCGTGAACAGCGTTGCTTTAACACACACACACTTACACCAGCGCGCACACACACACACACACACACACACACACACACACACACCACACACACACACACACACACCAGCACACACACCCAACACACACACACACACCAACACACACACACACCAGCACACACACACACCCGCACACACACACACACACACCAGCACACACACACATACACACACACCAGCACACACACACACACACACGCACATACACACACACACATACACACACACACACCTTGTTTACCCTCATTGCCAACACGATTCTTATGAGTGAGACGGTAAAAAAATATACATGGAAACATTTTCAAACTTTTTCGGGATGAATTTCAAAATATTTCCTTTACGTCGTCCTTTGAAGGCGGGGCAGCAGGAATTTTTCTCCCTCCTGCATCGCCTTTCCGTGTGTGTGTGTGTGTGTGTGTGTGTGTGTGTGTGTGTGTGTGTGTGTGTGTGCGTGTGCGTGTGCGTGTGCGTGTGTGTGTTGTGTCCCTCTTGTCCACGGGAGCAAAGAGAGGTATGCTTTTTTTTCTTTTAGTCAACCAAAAGGCGCGTTCCCTGTGTCCCCTTGTGTAACACTTTGCCTCTGTTGGGTATGATTCTTCTCCTCTGCCTCCTCCTCCTCTGCCTCCATCTCCATCATCTCCTCCTCCTCCTCCTCCTCCTCCCCCCCCCCCCCCTCCTCCCTCCCCCTCCTCCTCCTCCTCCTCCTCCTCCTCCTCCTCCTCCTCCTCTGCCTCCATCTCCTCTTTTCTCCTTCACTGCCGCCTTGCCCTTCTCCCGTTTCTCCTCAGTCACCTTCTTCGTTATCACCAGATCCACAGCTGCCGCATCTTCCTCATTCCTCTCTTCTCCTCTTCCTCTTCTCCTCCGTCTATTCCTCCTTCGCTTCCACATTCCTCTCTTTCCTTCTCCTCTTCCTCTTCTTCGCTTCCACCTTGTCCTTCACCTACTTATGTACAGCTGTTTCCTTCGTTGCCTACTCCTCCTTCATCATCTTCCCCTCTTCCTCCTCCTCCTCCTCTCTTCTGCACAGCTGTCCTGACACATCTTAATATGCAAAAGCAGTAATATCACGGCGATGGACATTCACTCACTCACTCCCCCCATTTCTCACTCACTCACTCCCCTCACTCACTCACTCACTTCCTCACTCACTCA
>JACEEZ010019166.1:292870-295370 GCA_016584305.1 Chionoecetes opilio
ATCAATTCTGCCGTGTCTCTAAAGGCATCTTTAAAGGCATCAACACTACACCTGGCAGTGAGTGTCTGGGGTGCTGCAGCTCTGCAGCCCTATGCCACTAGCCGCCACTGGACACGGACACACATACACACACACACACAATGCACACACACATCCACACACACACACATCCACACACACACGCATACATGCACACACACACACACACACACACACACACACACACACACACACACACACACACACACACACACACACACACACAGTTAGGTCGCAATACCATAAACGATCAAATCCGAATTACCAGAAAAAATGGACAGAAAAAATAAATTACGAATTCGCCGCGAGTATAAGCGATCAAAACGGATTTTTTTCTTTCTAATAGACCATTTTTTATCCCCGCGAGTGCCGCATATATTGTGCTGGATTTCACTTCAACTACTTCCGGGAAACGTGGCTTAAAGCTGACGAGGTAGTGTGCAGGCTTCTCTCTCTCTCTCTCACACACACACACACACATACACACACACGCACGCACGCACGCACGCACGCACGCACACACACACACACACACACACACACACACACACACACACACACACACACACACACACACACACACACACACACATATACGCACACGCACATATGCACACGCAAACACACACACACACGCACACACACATACACATTCACACAGACACACACACACACACACATATATATACGCACACGCAAATATGCACACGCAAACACACACACGCACACACACATACACATTCACACAGACACACACACACACACACATATACTCACAAAAAACAGGCCAGCAGTCATGAATATATATTGTATGGACAGTATTCATAACAATCATAACTAGATGAAGAACAAAAGTGAACCAACTAGTAATATTTCATCTAAAACGGCATAAAAATTAACTGTACGTCAACAATGAACACCGTAATAATAAAACACAAATAAAAAAATAAAAAAATAATAATAATTGACTAAAAAATACTAAACTAAGAGAATATAACATAACAAAATAACTTATGCCGACATACCATTCCCGGCATAACAGTGTGGAGCATAGATAACAGAAACCACCTGGAAACAGAAAACAGGTATAACGGGGGAGTATAACCAAGGACAGAAACAGGAAACAGAAAACAGGTATAACGGGGTAGTAGAACCAAGGAAGCCACCTGCAAACAGAAAACAGGTATAACGGGGTAGTAGAACCAAGGACAAAAACAGGAAACAGAAAACAGGTATAACGGGGTAGTAGAACCAAGGAAGCCACCTGCAAACAGAAAACAGGTATAACGGGGTAGTAGAACCAAGGACAAAAACAGGAAACAGAAAACAGGTATAACGGGGTAGTAGAACCAAGGACAAAAACAGGAAACAGAAAACAGGTATAACGGGGTAGTAGAACCAAGGACAAAAACAGGAAACAGAAAACAGGTATAACGGGGGAGTAGAACCAAGGACAAAAACAGGAAACAGAAAACAGGTATAAGGGGAGAGACAAGGAAACCAAACAGAAAATTAAACAAAACCACACCACAACAAAAAAAACAGTTATAAGTTATAAACCAAGGACAAACGTGAAACAAACTTGTAAAAAGACAAAACAGAAACGAACATAAAAGAGAGTAGGAACCATAAACGAAATTTAACAAGACCAGCACCCTTCAACAGAAAACAGTATAACGGGATATTAGAACCAGGACCAACCTCTTAAAAAAATAAACTATCAAAAGGACATTATTTTAATTGAACAAGACACCCTGGAAACATAAAACAGGTATAACGGGGTAGTAGAGAACCAAGGACACTTCCTGGAAACAGAGAACAGGTATAACGGAGTAGAGAACAAAGGACACTTCCTGGAAACAGAAAACAGGTATAACGGGGGAGTAGAACCAAAGAAACCACCTGGCAACAGAAAACAGGTATAACGGAGGAGTAACAAAGAACCACCTGGCAACAGAAAACAGGTATAACGGGGAATAAACCAAAGAAACCCCTGGAAACAGAAAACAGGTATAACGGGGGAGTAGAACCAAAGAAACCACCTGGCAACAGAAAACAGGTATAACGGAGGAGTAAAACCAAAGAAACCACCTGGCAACAGAAAACAGGTATAACGGAGGAGTAGAACCAAAGAAACCACCTGGCAACAGAAAACAGGTATAACGGAGGAGTAGAACCAAAGAAACCACCTGGCAACAGAAAACAGGTATAACGGAGGAGTAGAGAACCAAGGACACCTCCTGGAAACAGAAAACAGGTATAACGGAGGAGTAGAGAACCAAGGACACCTCCTGGAAACAGAAAACAGGCATAACGGAGGAGTAGAGAACCAAGGACACCTCCTGGAAACAGAAAACAGGCATAACGGAGGAGTAGAGAACCAAGGAAACCACCTGGAAACAGAAAACAGGATAACGGGGAGTAGAGAACCAAGGACACCCCTGGAAACAGAAAACAGGCA
>JACEEZ010019166.1:307870-310370 GCA_016584305.1 Chionoecetes opilio
CACGTATAATCAATCACCGTGTCAATCAAAACTTTGATTGACACGGTGATTGATTATATACGTGAAAAAAAATAGTATTCTTCCTTGATTGTTTAAGTACAGTACATAATATAAAAGGTGAATAAACATAAACATTATATCAAAACATAATATAAAATAAATGGCGTACAATTAATGCAGCTTATGGAGGAGCTGCCCTTTAAAATGAGGGTAAAAAATCATGCATAACAAACCACCCGACTTGGATAAACAATTTAATGGAATGCTCTTTGTAATAAAGGTTTGATATTAGGCGAGGTCAAACGTCTATCTGATCCTTTAGTCTTGCAGTTTCCCAATAACATCAAAGGTCATATTCATACTCAAGAGTGGATTGTCATGAACAGATGTATGAGAGGAGTGGTTTTGTAATAAGTCATTCTATTTGACCTTTCTAGTCAAATCGGCTGATGGAAATGGTTCATAAAAGGTGAAGAAGGAGGGAAAATGAAGCTCTATGTATCTTTTTTCTTTTTAGGAGAGGAAGGGGAAAAATAAATCTGTATGAAGCTATTTTTTAGGTGAGGAAGGAGAGAAAATAAGGCTATGTATCTTTTTTTTTTAAAGAAGGAGGGAAAATAAGGCTGTGTATCTTTTTTTTTAGGTGAGGAAGGAGGGAATGGCTCTATTTAGCTTATTTTAGTTGAGGAAAGAGGGAAAATAAGGCTCTATTTGGACTTTTTTTTAGGTGAGGAAGGAAGAAAAATAAAGCTCTGTGTAGCTTTATTTTTCTTAGGTGAGGGTAAGAAAATAAATATGCATGTAGTTTTTCTTTAAGTCTGACAACACTATCCATGGAGTGAGTCTGGACTACACTCAGGTCACCTTGCCTCCGTCTGGCTCAGGGTCAGACGTGGCGCAGCAACAACGACGAGAAACTTCCACAATAAAGATAACAGATAGAACAATAAATAAAGATACGAAAGTCTGCAAAATGGAAGACAAACCATTTTTTCAGATAAACTTCAAAACACGGAAATCATGAGACGAAAAGGAAAGATGAAAAGAAAATAGTGGATCTCTCTTTTCCATTAGTTCCTCATCTTCTCATCTCATCACACTCATCACACTCATATTTTCATCACACTCATCTTTTCATCACACTCATCACTCATCTTTTCATCACACTCATCACTCTTCTTTTCATCACACTCATCTTTTCATCACACTCATCTTTTCATCACTCATCTTTTCATCACACTCGCTCGTCACACTCATCTTATCATCACACTCATCTTATCATCACTCATCTTTTCATCACACTCGTCACACTCATCTTATCATCACACTCATATTTTCATCACACTCATCACACTCATCTTTTCATCACACTCATCATACTCATCTTTTTATCACACTCATCTTTTCATCACACTCATCTTTTTATCACACTCATCACTCTCATCTTATCATCACACTCATCTTTTCATCACACTCATCACATTCATCTTTTCATCACACTCATCTTTTCATCACTCATCTTTTCATCACACTCGTCACACTCATCTTATCATCACACTCATATTTTCATCACACTCATCTTTTCATCACACTCATCTTTTCATCACACTCATCTTTTCATCACACTCATCTTTTCATCACACTCGTCACACTCATCTTTTCATCACACTCATCACACTCTTCTTTTCATCACACTCATCTTTTAATCATTCATCTTTTCATCACACTCATCACACTCATCTTTTCATCACACTTATCTTTTAATCACACTCATCTTTTAATCACACTCATCTTTTAATCACACTCATCTTTTAATCACACTCATCTTTTCATCACACTCATCTTTTCATCAACTCATCTTTTCATCACACTCATCTTTTCATCACTCATCTTTTCATCACTTATCTTTTCATCACTCTTCATCACACTCATCACACTCGTCACACTCATACTCATTATCTTGCCTCTGTACCTTTTAGTCAATCAGTCTAAAGCTGGTAGCCGATAAAAACACTTATGACCGTTAGTGATTGTCTAGGGCTGATGAGAAAAAGGACTAACGCTTCACTACAATTACGTGAAGAGTATGGACACGAAGAGGAAAACTACTTTAAATCTTAATATTCTGAATTAAATGACATTAACATTATAACATCCCCACGTTGAAATAACAAGACAAGACAAGACAGTTACAAGAAATGAATCAACAAGAAGCAATATAAATTAACACAACAATAACATATAAATTAAAGTAAATATGAAATAATTAGCTAAACCCACAGCTTCTGCAATATACACTTAGTTAATATTACCGACATCAACGGGGGAGGAGCGATGTCCAGCTTAACCCCTTGAGACCCAGAACGTAATTTCCATCGTAATTTGGGAACCATTAGACGATTTTTTTGTGAATATAAGCAATATTTTATAGATATGACCTATTTAATACCCTTGTCTACTAGCTAATTTGGCATATTAAGTTAGTTTTCGTAATTTTATG
>JACEEZ010019166.1:315370-322870 GCA_016584305.1 Chionoecetes opilio
TTATAACCTGCCCACGTGTTTTATTCTATCGCTTTTTTTTCCTTTCTTTTGAAACGTGACCTACTTACGCCCCCAGAGAGAGAGAGAGAGAGAGAGAGAGAGAGAGAGAGAGAGAGAAGAAGAGAGAGGAGAGAGAGAGAGAGAGAGAGGACGAGAGAGAGAGAGAGAGAAGAGAGAGAGAGAAAGAGAGGAGAGAGAGAGAGAGAGAGGGAAGAGAAAGAGAGAGAGAAGAGAGAGAAGAGGAGAGAGAGAGAGAGATGAGAGAGAGAGAGAGAAGAGAGAAAGAAGAGGAGAGAGAGAGAGAGAGAGAGAGAGAGAGAGAGAGAGAGGGAGAGGAAAGAGAGGAGAGAGAGAGAGAGAAAGAGAGAAGAGAGAAGAGAGAGAAGGAGAGAGAGAGAGAGAGAGAGAGAGAGAGAGAGAGAGAGAGAGAGAAAGAGAAAGAGAAAGAGAAAAAAGAGAAAGAGAGAGAGAAAGAGTTTGATTGAGTTTATTGCCAAAATGTTACAAGTTAACATAATTCATACATATTTACAAAAATCCGTTAGTGGCATTAGTCCGCCGAGCATCTGCTCCCTAGCGGACAGAACAATAATTTATACAGCTATGACAATATATCGAGGGCGGCAATATATTAACAAATTATATCAATTATATCCTAAATATTCCTCAGTATGATATATACCTAAGCAATACATTTTCCCTATACATTAACCATAACAAATCACAAAATACGAAATACTATTACACAAATATATTTACATATATTATTCCCTGCTATTTTGACTTTGAAAATTATATAAATATCTTTTAAGCTTAACTTTGAATGTATTGACATTAATAATTGCCTTCCAATCATTAGGTATTGCATTCCAAAATTGTGGCCCAACACAGTGTAAAGAACATTTATATAGTGTTGTGCGTGCTTGTGGAAATATCAGAGCACTATTATTTCCCCTTGTACCTTGACTGTGGTGGAACACTGTAAATATTTTACTGTTTTGATCACTGTTATTTATATCATTAAAAATAGTTAGTAACAAAAAGTATTTCCTAACGAGATCAAATTTTAGTATCCCTAAATCATTACATAACATATCAGTAGCATCATATTTACCTCTAAAGCAAATTGTTCTCATGAGTTTCTTTTGAGACACAAAAACATGTTTTATGATTGTAGGCCAAGTACATCCCAGATAGATACACAATATATAATGTAAGGGTAGCAAAGAGAATAATAAATGTTCCGTAATGCCTCAATCGTTAGGTGGTGTCCAATTTTGTATATGATTCCACACATTTTTGATAAATTTAAGCACACAGACTGAATATGATTTTTCCAGTTCAAATTTTCGTCAATTATAACACCCAAGAATGTTGTACTAGACACTCGTTGTAGTTCACACCCTCTCAAGAATATTGCTTCTAAGTTATTAGTAATAGAACGACTTTGAAATAAAATATAATTAGTCTTTTTTATGTTAACAGCTAATTTGTTTGCCAAAACCCATCTCGTTATTTTCTCCAGTTCGGTATTAACTTTTACATGCAATTGGTCTAATGTTTTGTCTGTCGTGAGGAGATTGGTGTCGTCTGCAAATAAAACATAATTGAATTTATCACTAGCGTTAGCAATAGCATTAATGTAAACCAAAAACAATAAAGGTCCCAAAATGTATCCTTGTGGCACTCCCCTGTCAATGGTTTTCAGTGTAGATTGATTGTTATTACAGTAGACAGCCTGGTTTCTATCTGACAAATAACTAGAAAACAGTTCTAGTGTTATTCCTCTGATACCAATATTGCCAAGTTTATCCAATGATAGTGTATGATTAAGAGTCAAAAGCTTTACTCAAATCAAGAAATATTCCAACAACATGTAACTTATTTTCCAGACTCTTATGCACTTCGGTTGTGAAGAGAGAGAGAGAGGAGAGAGAGAGAGAGAGAGAGAGAGAGAGAGAGAGGAGAGAGAGAGAGAGAGAGAGGAGAGAGAGAGAGAGGAGAGAAGAGAGAGAGAGAGAGAGAGAGAGAGAGAGAGAGAGAGAGAGACGAGAGAAGAACGAGAGAGAAGAGAGAGAGAGAGAGAGATACGTAGAGACTGAGAGGAGAGAGAGAGAGAAGAGGAGAGACGAAGAAAGATGAGTAGAGATGAGTGAGACGACGAGAGAGAGAGAGAGACGAGAGGAGAGAGAGAGAAAAAAAAAAGGAGGAGAGAGAGAGAGAGAAGAGAGAGAGAGGAGAGAGAGGGAAGAGAAGAGATGAGAGAAGAATGGAGAAGAGAGAGAGAAGAGAGATGAAGAGACGCACACACACACACACACACACACACACACACACACACACACACACACACACACACACACACACATATACCCTGTGAGAACACTTCAAAGGGAGGATCCAAAGCCTATGAAACAAGGGATGAGCGAAGAAATCTTTATCGTTAATCCCTTTGGTTGAGCTCCCTCCACGACACCTCTTTTTGACTCTCACCCTGGAGGAGGAGGAGGAGGAGGAGGAGGAGGAGGAGGAGGAGGAGGAGGAGGAGGAGGAGGAGGAGGAGGAGGAAAATCAAATAAAAAGTTGAGCGTAGGAAGAAATCACCTGGGAAAAAAAGAAGAAAAAAACAATTTTTTTATCCTCATTACTACTAACTAAATGCATATGTTTTTTAGAAATCTCTCTCTCTCTCTCTCTCTCTCTCTCTCTCTCTCTCTCTCTCTCTCTCTCTCTCTCTCTCTCGAAGATGGGAAGAAAAAGCTGTGAAGTAATAAAAGTCATCATCATCATCAATAGTATCATCATCACCATCACCTCAGCCATTCAAAAGAAACGAACTTCCCTTAGCATACCATTCATTTTAACTCTCCTACACCCTATATACATTACTCCTATACAATCCTATCCTCCTATGACTTACTTATAACTAACCTAACTATAACTGATCTACTTATCCTATATCCTTGATTCATATCCTACCTTGTATTTTCTTCCCATCCTGTGACCTTTTTATCGATATCCTACCATTCCTTTATCCTTCCTTTGTTGCCTCCTTATCCTTCCTTCACGTCCTACCTATGTATTTCTTATGTATTTTCTACCTTTCCTATGACGTTTTTATCAATATCCTACCATTCCTATATCCTTCCCTTGATTCATAAGTCCTACATGTATTTTCTACCATTCCTGTGACACTTTTTATCAATATCCTACCCTTCCTATATTCTTCTCTTGATTCATGAGTCCTATCTATGTATTTTCTGTCTTTCCTGTGTCACTTTTATCAATATCCTACCTTCCTACATCCTTCTCTTGATTCATAAGTCCTACATGTATTTTCTACCTTTCCTGTGACACTTTTATCAATATCCTACAATTCCTATATCCTTCTCTTGATTCATAAGTCCTACCTATCTATTTCCTTCCCATCCTGTAACTCTTTGATCAATATCCTACCCTTCTTATATCCTTCCTTCATTGCTGCGTCCTTTCCGTGGTCTCCTATCACTCCCTGAAGGATGGGCTGCGAACCCCTTCACCGCACGCCCTTCAGTCTCATAAACCCGAGCCCTGGACGTCCAGCAGTCACAAGGGCGCCGAGGATTGCCCATTAAGGTAACCAATGATGCGCATCGTAAAGAGTAATTAGCAAGAAGAGGAGGAAGAAGGGAGAGATAAAAGGAGATTTGAAGAAAAATGCGATAAATTAAAGTTGTAATTGGAAGAAAGAGAGAAGTGAGAAGGAGGAGAATGAGGAGTAAGAGAAATAAGAGACTTGAAAGAGGTAACATGAGAATAAGAAGGAGGAAGAGGAAGAGGAAGAAGGGAGAGATAAAAGGAGATTTGAAGAAACATGAGATCAATGAAGTTGTAATTGGAGAAAAGAGAGAAATGAGAAGGAGAAGAAGGAGATGTAAGAGAAGTAGGTTAGGAAAAGATATACAAGGAAATGAGGAAGGAGGAAAGGCAGTAAGAGATATAAATAGAGGTTTGATAAAAGAAGAGAGAGAATTAAAGTTTGAAGAAGAGAGAGAGAGAGAGAGAGAGAGAGGAGAGAGAGAGAGAAGAGAGAGAGAGAGAGAGAGAGAGAGGAGAGAGATGAGAGAGAGAGAGAGAGAGAGAGAGGAGAGAGAGAGAGAGATAAGTTTGAAAAGACAGAGAGAGAGAGAGAGAGAGAGAGAGAGAGAGAGAGAGAGAGAGATAGAGTAGAGACGAGAGAGAGAGAGAGAGAGAGAGAGAGAGAATTAAAGTTGTAATTGGAGGAAAGAGAAGTGAGGAAAGAGAACGAGGAGGAGTAAGAGAAATAAGAGGCAGGGAAAAAAAGATAAAAATAGAGGAAGAAAGAAGAGGAGGAAGAGTAGTAAGAGGAGGAGGAAGAGTAGTAAGAGGAGGAAGAGGAGGAAGAGGAGGCGGTGGAAGAGTAATAGAGGAGGAAGAAGAGGAGGTGGAAGAGTGTTAAAAGGAGGAAGAGTAGTAAAAGGAGGAAGAGGAGAGAGGAGGATGGAAGAGTAGTAAAAGGAGGAAGAGGAGGAGGAGGAGGAGGAAGAGTAATAGAGGAGGAAGAGGAGGAAGAGTAATAGAGGAGGAAGAGGAGGAGGAGGATGAGTAATAGAGGAGGAAGAGGAATATAAGAGTCTGATCGTTAGCCAGGAAGAGAAAGCTTATTGGTTTATAACGAGGTAACTCCCTTGTGCAGACAGCTTCATTCAGCTGATCTTTATTACCTGTGTTAGGTTGAGAGAGAGAGGGAAAGGAGAGAAAACGAGGAGCGGAGAAGAGCAGGAAGAGAGAGAGAGGAGAGAGAGAGAGAGAGAGAGAGAGAAGAGAGAGAGAGAGAGAGAGAGAGAGAGAGAGAGAGAGAGAGGGGAAAAGAGAGAGAGAAAGAGAGAGAAAGAGAGGGGGAGGGAAGTAGAAAAATTAAGTCAAACCATATCAAAGCCCTTTTCTCTCTCTCTCTCTCTCTCTCTCTCTCTCTCTCTCTCTCCTCTCTCTCTCTCTCTCTCTCCTCTCTCTCTCCCCCTCCCCCCCTTAAAAAAACATCCATCAATTTTCACCCATAAAAAAACCAAGAAAATCCCACACGCTAAACCATATCGCCACATAAAACCTTACCACCACAATGTAAATTTGGAAATACTGTTCGCCAGTATTTTAGGTCGAGCACATAACGTTAGTGATGCCCTAATGACCTAAATGAGAAGGGGTAATGGAGAGAGGAGGGGAGGAGGGGGTTCAGAAAATTGGAGGGGTGGTGGGAGGTGGGAGGGAGGGGAAGGGGGGTGGGGAGGTTGGGGAGGGAGGGAAGGGGTGGTGGGGAGGTTGGGGAGGGAGGGAGGTTGGTAGGGAGGTTGGGGAGGAGGGAAAGGGGGGGGTTGGGGGGGTGGGGAAGGAGGGAAGGGGTGGGGTTGGGGGGGGGAGGGGGGGGGGAGGGGGAAGGGGGAAGGGGGTGGTGGGGAGGTTTGGGGAAGGAGGGAAGGGGGGGGGTGGGGAGGTTGGAAGGAAGGGAAGGGGTGGGTGGGGAGGTTGTGGAGGAGGGAAGGGGTGGTGGGGAGGTTGTGGAAGGGAGGAAGGGGTGGTGGGAGGTTGGGGAGGGAGGGAAGGGGTGGTGGGGAGGTTGGGGAAGGAGGGGAAGGGGTGGTGGGGAGGTTGGGGAGGGAGGGAAGGGGTGGTGGGGAGGTTGGGGAGGGAGGAAAGGGGTGGTGGGGAGGTTGGGGAAGGAGGGAAGGGGTGGTGGGAGGTGGGGAGGGAGGAAGGGGTGGTGGGGGGGTTGGGGAGGGGGGAAAAGGGGTGGTGGGGGGGGTTGGGGAGGGAGGGAAGGTGTGGTGGGGAGGTTGGGGAAGGAGGGAAGGGGTGGTGGGAGGTTGGGGAGGGAGGGGAAAGGGTGGTGGGAGGTTGGGGAAGGAGGGAAGGGGTGGTGGGGAGGTTGGGGAGGGAGGGAAGGTGTGGTGGGGAGGTTGGGGAGGGAGGGAAGGGGTGGTGGGGGGGTTGGGGAGGGAGGGAAGGTGTGGTGGGGAGGTTGGGGGAAGGAGGGAAGGGGTGGTGGGGAGGTTGGGGAGGAGGGAAGGGGTGGTGGGGGGGTTGGGAAGGAGGGGAAAGGGGGGGTGGGGAGGTTGGGAAGGAGCGAAGGGGGTGGTGGGGAGGTGGGGAAGGAGGGGAAAGGGTGGTGGGGAGGTTGGGGAGGGAGGGAGGTGTGGTGGGAGGTTGGGAAGGAGGGAAGGGTGGTGGGGAGGTTGGGGAAGGAGGGAAGGGGTGGTGGGGAGGTTGGGGAGGGGAGGGAAGGGGTGGTGGGAGGTTTTGGGGGGGGAGGGAAGGGGTGGTGGGGAGGTTGGGGAAGGAGGGAAGGGGGGTGGTGGGGAGGTTGGGGAGGGAGGGAAGGGGTGGTGGGGAGGTTGGGGAGGGGGAAGGGGTGGTGGGGAGGTTGGGGAGGGAGGGAAGGGGTGGGGGGAGGTTGGGGAAGGAGGAAGGGGTGGTGGGGAGGTTGGGGAGGAGGGAAGGGGTGGTGGGGAGGTTGGGGAGGGAGGGAAGGGGTGGTGGGGAGGTTGGGGAGGGAGGGAAGGGTGGTGGGGAGGTTGGGGAGGGAGGGAAGGGGTGGTGGGGAGGTTGGGGAAGGTGGGAAGGGGTGGTGGGGAGATTGGGGAGGGAGGGAAGGGGTGGTGGGGAGGGAGGGGAGGGAGGGAAGGGGTGATGGGGAGGGTTTGGGGGGGGAGGTGGGGGTTGGGGGAGGTTGGGAGGAGGGAAGGGTGGGTGGGGAGGTTGGGGAGGGGGGGAAGGGGTGGTGGGGAGGGAGGGGAGGGAGAGAAGGGGTGATGGGGAGGGTTTGGGGGAAAGGGGGGAAGGGGTGGTGGGGAGGGAGGGGAGGGAAGGGAAGGGGGGATGGGGAGGTTGGGGAAGGAGGAAAAGGGTGATGGGGAGGTTGGGGAAGGAGGGAAGGGGTGGTGGGGAGGGAGGGGAGGGAGGGGGGGGTGGGGGGAGGGAGGGGAGGGAGGGAAGGGGTGGTGGGGAGGTTGGGGGAAAGGAGGGAAGGGGGGTGGGGAGGTTGGGGAAGGTGGGAAGGGTGGTGGGGAGGTTGGGGAAGGAGAAAAGGGTGATGGGGAGGTTGGGGAAGGGGGGGAAGGGGTGGTGGGGAGGGAGGGGAGGGAGGGGAGGGTGGTGGGGAGGGGAGGGGAGGGGGGGGAAGGGGTGGTGGGGAGGTTGGGGAAGGAGGGAAGGGGGGGTGGGGAGGTTGGGGAAGGAGGGAAGGGGTGGGGGAGGTTGGGGAAGGGGGAAGGGGTGGTGGGAGGTTGGGGAAGGTGGGAAGGGGTGGTGGGGGGGGTTGGGGGGGGAAGGGGGGGGAAAGGGGGGGTGGGGAGGTTGGGGAGGGAGGGAAAGGGGTGTGGTGGGGAGGGTGGGGAAGGGGAAGGGTGGTGGGGGGAGGTTGGGGAGGGAAGGAAGGGGTGGTGGGGAGGTTGGGGAGGGAGGGAGGGGGTAGGAGAGATGTTTTTAGTGGTTGGGATAGGTAGG
>JACEEZ010019166.1:325370-342870 GCA_016584305.1 Chionoecetes opilio
TAAACGCAAGTTCAAGCAGAATGAGGCTTCAGGAAATATCTACCTGTATGTAAGCATTCACTGAGTACCTATTTTGGGTGTGTCTGTCTGTCTTGCGACGAACATTTAACCAAGAAGTAATTTTAAGTGCTTGGCACCTCGAGAACAGTCCGGGATGGAAGACAGTTGAAAGCGTTTGTTTACATGCGAGAGCCCCGCCGCCCCTCGATCCACCTCAATGTCCTTCCCCTCTGAATCAATCAACCAACCTTCTCTTGAATACCTTATGTCCTCTGGTTTATCCTATTGTAACGAAGGAGGGGGGGGGGGGGCAACCCCCCCCTCTCAAAATTCGTCACACTAACGGCTCAGGGCTATGGAGGAGACGAGAAGGACTGCAAGGAGGGCCCTTTTACTGCTGGGGCACGGCTTTATACGCAAACTACTAAAACCCACAGTACAATAGTGGATGCACGTCTGTCACGTAACTCACGCGCCACTCCGATCCGCCCCAACAACACAAAGTCACAGCAAAGCAGGGGGGACTATACACAAAATAGGGGGAATTTCACAAAGCAGGTGAAATAAGGAGACTCTCCTTTATGTGGGAAACGGCATGTGAGAGCGGATGCCACGAATATTCCAGTAGAGGATAGAGAGCGTGATGAGATAAGCGGATGATGATAGTTATAGGATGACAGCCTCTGGTATTGAGAAGTTAGGAGTATCAGAGATATGGGCTGTGAGGTAAGGGAGCGGCGGCGCTGAGCTGTCCATCCCCGTGTGATGTCAACAGGAAAGTGGGTGATAGCAGATCCTGCCAGCGGGATGGTTTCTGTGGAGATGCTGAACGCCACACTCTGTCTTGGTTAAATGTTCAGAGGGCAGTGGATGTGAGATGCGCGAGAGACATCTGGCGGCTTAGCTTTGAAAACTCCCCATTTCTTAGGATGTGTAAGACCGGTGGGTGTAAATGTAGAAATGTGAAAATATAGAACTTTGGAAATACGAAAATGTAAATCCTGAAAAAAATTTGGAAATGTCAAAATATGAAGAAAAAAATGTGATATGAAAATGAAAAAAATAGTAAGGAAATATGGAAATGTAAAAATATCATAATGAAAAAAATTGTGGATATGAAATGCAAAAAATGGGAAGATCTGGAAATGTGAAAATATGAGAATGCAAAAGATGTTGAGATATGAAAATGAAAAATAATTAGGAACTGTGGAAATGTGCGAATTAAGGAGTTGGAATCTAGCATGGGAGGGTGAGTTTAAGCCCTTGAGTCCTAGAACGTAATTTCCATTGTAATTTGGATACCGTTAGACGATTTTTAATGAACATAAGCAATATTTTATAGATATGACCTGTTTAGTATCCTTGTCCACTAGCTAATTTGGTATATTCAGTTACTTTTTCGTAATTGTATGGCTCAACATATTTTTTTTATAACAAAGGAAAGATCTGGATCTGAAGGGGTTAAGGAGTTGGAATGTGGCATGGGAATGGGAATGGGAATGGGAATGGCATGGGAAGGTGAAATTAATTAGCCATTGAGAAGAATATTCCCAAGATAACACGAGGCTGGTTGGAAGGTTACTTTTGACTCAGTAAAGGGAGAGTGAGTCGCCTAGTCTTGGTTCACCGAGGGACAGGGATGAGTCAGACTGAAGGACTCTAGACTAGCCTGAGGTGGTGAAAGATAAATAAAGAAAGAAAGTATTGGTGACAGAATAAAATTGAAAGAGAGGGGAGAGGGGAGAGAGAGAGAGAGAGAGGGGAGAGGGGGAGAGAGAGAGAGAGGAGAGAGGAGAGAGAGAGGGGAGAGATGAGGGAGAGGGGAGAGAGAGAGGGAGAGAGACGAGAGGAGAGAGAGAGAGAGAGAGAAGAGAGGGGAGAGAGAGAGAGAGGACAGGAAAATGGAGTAAAGTAGGGAAAGATAATGAAAGAAAGAAAAAGAAGAATGAGAGTGAGAGGAGAGAGAGAGAGAGAGCAAAGAGAGATGAAGAGAGAGAGAGACGAGAGAGAGAGAGGAACGAGACGGAAGAGAGAGAAGAGAGAGAGAGAGAGAGAGAAAAGGGGAGAGAGGGAGAGAGAGAGGAGAGGACAGGAAAATGAGCAAAAGTAGGGAAAATAAAGAAGAAAGAAGAATGAGAAAGTGAACGAAAAAGGAAAGGGGAAATAAAGAAAAAAAGGAAATAAACAAAAAAGAAAGAGAAGAATAAAAGACAAGGAAGAATAGAGGAGAGTAGAAAAGAACGGAAACATATGTATATAGTAAAAGCACATCATTTTCCCCCATTCTCTCCCCTCCCTGTTTATATTCCTCCCTCCTCCTCCTCCCTGTATTTCCCTTTCCCTCCACCTCCTCTTCTCTCCCGGCACCTGAAAAGAATAGAGGGAAGAGAGGAGAGTAGAAGAGAGTAGAAAAATATATATAAGTACATCATTTTCCTCTCTTCTCTTCCCTCTCCGTCTTTATTCCCCTCTCCTCCTCCTCCCTTCTCCGCCTCCTTTCCCCTCTTCTCTTCCCTCCCCGTCTTTATTCCCCTCTCCTCCTCCTCCCTTCTCCGCCTCCTTTCCTCTCTTCTCTTCCCTCTCCGTCTTTATTCCCCTCTCCTCCTCCTCCCTTCTCCGCCTCCCTATCTTTTCTTTCTCTTTCTCTCTACCTTCCTACTCCTCCTCTCTCCCTTACCCTGATAATAATGGAGGAGAGTAGAATAGACCAGAAACATATACAAAGGCACATCATTTTCCTCCCTTCTCTTTCCTCGCCCTGTCTTTATTCCTCTCTACTCCTCTTCCTTCTTCTCCTCCTTTCAATGACGTCACAGTTCCGGTATTTCCCCCGAGTAATAAGCCGTGACCGTCTGTATTGATGGGGTCACGCACGCACCTTCACGCACCAGTCATATGGCAATAAACTCTCGCTATGCTGTGACGTCAATTCCAGCAGCCAATGGCGGGCCTGCTTCCTGACTCGTCCTTTGTCTCCTCTGCCTTATTATTATCCGCCGTAACCTTGTTTGTTTATACTTTCGTTTATGTTAGTAAGACTGGAAGGTTGTAACTCAGACGTCAAAGAGGAGGATACAGATGAAAAAGAGATACTTGGTTATAAAAAACTATTCACTTTGAGAAATCTAGTTTATCGGGACGTGCTAACTAGATTTTCTTGAGCCTTTATGTTAGAAAAAATGGAAGGTCGAAGAGGAGGATAAAGATGAAAAGGAGATACTTAGCTAAGGAAAAATATATTCACTCTAAAAAATCTAGTTTATCGGGACGTGCTAACTAGATTTTCTTGAGGCTTTCTCTCTAAATATTTTCAAGCACCGTTCAATTTAATTTTCACCCCTCGCTGGGCAAAAATTACTTCACTATCTTACTTAAAACTATCTATTTAAACTTACTAAAACTATAATTAAACTATCTTCACTTATAAATCACTATTATATAAACATGCAGTTTCTTATTACGCCCGAACTGAATTTCTTTGACCCTTTCTGCATCACCTTCAAGACATTTTCATCCATTTCTCATATTCCTATTTTCATTTTCACCGTCACTCATTTTCCTGGGCTGCTAAAAAAGAAAAATTCACGCATGAACATTTTCAGCTTTTCGTAATGAACTTACTATATTTCGTACAACCTTCCTCTCAAGTCATCTTCTGCAAGTCATTTTCACCGTTCACTGTCACCGTTCACTTTCATTTCCACCGTCACTAATTTTCGGTTTTACGTGTAACTTGTTGGGACACTTTTCAAGCCTCACTTTTGCATACCTTTCCCAGGACACTTTCCCAGGACACTTTCCCAGGACACTTTCAGGCAAACCTCCCACCCTGCCGCTCACTTTCTGTAGCGACGCGGAATTCAGCCCGAAGTTACGTTTTTTGTTTTGGTGAGAGAGAAAAAAAAATTCAGATGCCTCACCTCTCTCTGTCTCTTCTTTTTTTTTTTTCTCTCTCTCTCTCTCTCTCTCTCTCTCCTCTCTCTCTCTCTCTCTCTCTCTTTTTCTCTCTCGTTCTCTCTCTTTCTCTCTCTCTCTCTCTTTCTGCCACAAAATATACATCACATCTCGATGGATGAGAATCGTTCAAAATTGCAAACTAGAACCAATTTATGGATGACTAAAAGGTAACAAGCCAGAGGAACAGAAGGGAAGTAGGGTAGGGAAGGGAAGGGAAGGGAAGGGAAGGAAGGCGAAGGGAAGGGAGGGAAGGGAAGGGAAGGGAAGAGAGGGAAGGGAAGGGAAGAGAAGAGAAAAGAGAAGAAGAAGGGTAGGGAAGGGAAGAGAAGGGAAGGGAAGAGAAGGGAAAGGGAGGGAAGGGAAGGGAAGAGAAGGGAAGGGAAGGAAGGGAAGGGAAGGGAAGGGAAGGAAGGGAAGGGAAAGGGAAGGGAAGGGGGAAGGAAGGGAAAGGGAACGAAGATTCGAAAGAGACTGAGGAAAAATTAAGGGGCGAGGGACGTTGATGGAGGGAACATGCGAGGCGGAGGGGAGACCTATCAGAGAGAGAGAGAGAGAGAGAGAGAGAGAGAGAGGACGAGAGGAGAGAGAGAGAGGATGACCGAGACCGAGAGAGAGAGACGGAGAGGAGAGAGAGAAGAGAGAGAGAGAGAGAGAGAGGAGAGAGGAGCGAGCCTCGAGCGAGCGAAGCGAGCGAAGAGAGAGATAGAGAGAGAGGAGAGAGAGAAGAGACGACGAAGAGGAGCTGAGAGGAGAGAGAGAGTGACGACGGAGAGAGATGAGAGAGAGAGACGAGGATGAGAGGGAGAGAGAGAGAGAGAGAGAGAGTAAGAATAACAGATCGTGAGAATAACAGGACACCGAGATTAGACCTAGAGAGGTAGAAGCGAGAGAGAGAGAGAGCGACGACGAGAGAGCGAGACGAAGGGAGGAGATGATCGAGGAGAGAGAGGAGAGAGAGACCCCGGAGATGACCCTGAGAGAGAGAGAGACGAGGAGAGAGAGAGAGTGCAGGAGAGAGATGAGAACCGAGAGACCCGAGAGAGAACGAGACGAGAGAGGGTTCCTTTTTGAGAATGAGAGCCAGAGATGAGACCCTTGGATTTGAGACCCCCGAGAGAAGAGAGGATGCTTTCACCCCTGATGAGATCCTGAGGAGAGAGGAGAGAGAGAGATAGAGAGAGAGAGAGAGAGAGAGAGATGAGATTTTGAGAGAAGAGAGAGAGGAGAGGATTGGAGACGGAGGAGAGAGAGAGAGAGAGAGAGAGAAACTGAATATTTCCCATTTCACAAGCGGCCAAACATCTGATTAGTGGGGCACCCGTGACGGTTTGGAGTCCGATCGGTGACGAGTCTGGGTCAATAAACAGGTAGGTCATCAGAAACTTCATTAACCTGGGCGTGTCACCGAGTCGACGAGAAGAACGCGACCGTCCGGGGAGTGTCAAGAGAGATCGTTCGCACGCTGTGGTTTTGCGTGGGGGTCGGGAGGGTGGGTCTACGCATACGTGGTTGACAGCTCTCTCAGGGGCTGTATTCATAAAGGAAGGAAATGAAGGAAGGTAGGAAGGGAAGGAATGAGAGGAGGGAGAGTTATGATACTGTATTGGTAAAGAAGGAAACTAGGAAGAAAGAAAGAAATGTAGAACGGAAGGAAGGGAAGGATGCAAAGGAAGGAAGGAAGGAAGGAAGGAAGGAAGGAAGAAAGGAAGGAAGAAAGGAAGGAAGGAAGGAAGGAAAGAAGGAGGGAAGGAAGGAAGGAAGGAAGGAAGGAAGAAAGGAAGGAAGGAGGGAGGGAAGGAAGGACTAGGCAAAGGAAGGAAGGAAGGAAGGAAAGAAGAAGAAAGGAAGGAAGGAAGGAAAGAAGAAGAAGGAAGGAAGGAAGGACAGGAAGAAAGGAAAGTGAAGGAAGGAAGGAGGAAAGAAGGAAGGAAGGAAGGAAGGAAGGAAGAAAGGCCACCGGCAAGGAACAAAAAGAGTAAGAAAGACAGAAAAAGAAATGGATAGAAAAAAGAAAGATATCAAGAAAACAAAGAAGGAAGGAATGAAGAAAGATATAAAGAAAACAAAGAAGGAAGGAATGAATAAAAGAATATAAATTGAATGAAACAAAGAAGGAAGGAAGGAGGGACAAGGAGGTTATTTCAGAGGAGAAAATCTATGAGTCATGAATAAAATTTTGAGTTAATAAAGGGTTAAAAACTGTTCATGAGTCAATCAATGGGATGAATTTTATGAGTTGCTTAAAAGAGATAGAAGTGTGAATAAAAAGTGATAGAAGTGTGAATAAAAAGTGATAGAAGTGTGAATAAAAAGAAAAAAAAAACTCGGTTAGTGTGAAACAAGTGATAGACAGTGTGAATAAAAAGGATTCAGAGTGTGAATAAAAGCTGGTAGTAGTGAATAACTAGTGGATAGAAGGTGAATAAAAACGTGAATAGAATTTGTGAAATATCCAAAGTTATCAGACGTGTGAATAAGAAGTGATAGAAGTGTGAATAAAAAGTGATAGAAGTGTGAATAAAAAGTGATAGAAGTGTTGATAAAAAGTGATAGAAGTGTGAATAAAACGTGATAGAAGTGTGAATAAAAAGTGATAGAAGTGTGAATAAAAAGTGATAGAAGTGTGAATAAAAAGTGATAGAAGTGTGAATAAAAAGTGATAGAAGTGTGAATAAAAAGTGATAGAAGTGTGAATAAAAAGTGATAGAAGTGTGAATAAAAAGTGATAGAAGTGTGAATAAAAAGTGATAGAAGTGTGAATAAAAAGTGATAGAAGTGTGAATAAAAAGTGATAGAACCGTGTTGAAGAAAAGTGATAGAAGGTGAATAAATGATAGAAGTGTGAATACAGTGATGAAAGTCTCCCTGCGCAATAAAAAGTGATCGAAGTGTGAATAAAGTGATAGAAGTGTTAATAAAAAGGATAGAAGTTCATAAAAAAGTGTAGAAGTGTGAATAAAAAGGGATAGTATAGTGTGATTAGTAAAAGTGATAGAAGCGTGAATTAAAACCAGTGATAGAAGTGTTATAAAAGGGTATAGATCCCAAGCCATCACAGTGTTCCGTGAACTAAAAAGGGATAGACAGTGAATCAAAGTGATAGAAGTGTTTTAACAATAAAAAAAGTTCGATAGACCCAAAGAAGAAGTGTTCATAAAAAAGCGATAGAAGTCGTGAATACAGTGAAGAAGTGTGAATAAAAAAGTGACTAGAAGGCGTGATAAAAACTGATAGAAATGTCCGAATATAAATAAGTGCATAGAAGTGTGAATAAAAAGTGATAGAAGTGTGAATAAAAAGGGACCAGATTCGAGTTATCTAATGGGTAAGGGGGATTAATTCAGGGGTAAACAAGATAAAGCTAAAGGGAATATTACCATTAGTTAAAAGGTAGACAATTATGAGTTAAGCTGAAAATGGTGTGAATTAAGACTGTGATAGTGTGAGATAGGAATAAAAAAAGAAGAAAATTAGCAATGGTTGAGTTTAATGGGTAATTCCTTTAAATCAAAATAAATTAATGATCAATAATGGTATAAGAGACATCATAGTAAGGAGTCATTGTGGCTATTTTAGTAAGACATTTCAGCTGAAAATGGTGTGAATTAAGACTGATACTGTGAGTTAGCAGTAAAAAAAAAAAAAAATTGGCAATAACTGAGCTTAATGGGTTGTAGTGTAAATAATAGTGTAAATAGGTTGTAATGTAATCCTTTAAATAAAAAAAAATCGGATGATCAAGACGCCATGGGTATTTTGGTGGTAGTGTCGTGAACGAATAGCCTAATTGATGCACTATAATAAGACTCAGGCATCGATAGTAGATCCGATTCGATGACGGATGGATAGATAGATGGATAGATAGATGGATGGATAGAAAGATAGATATATAGATTGATTGATTGATGGATAGATAGGTAGATGGATAGAAAGATAGATAGATACATATAGAAAGAACGGATGATGATGAAAGACGGAGTAACAGACATCATAGTAAGGAGTCAACGTGGCTATTTTAGAAAGACATGATAGCTTAATAAATACAAAGGACATTATATCAGGAGATTATTAGGACAGGTGGATGAGACAGGTATGTTGGCAGATAAGGTAAGAATGACCTCGATTAAAGGGCAGGGAGGCGGCGTGACTTAGGTGTTTAGGCTTGTAAATTCAGGGAAGATGTGACGGACTAAATGCAGGGAAGGTTGACCGAGGGAGGGTGGTGGCGGTCCCTGCAGGGCGGTTTGATTTGAGCGCTGGGACTCGAACGTGGGTACATTTTTGGTCCGACGTCCCAGTGTCGAAACCGAATAGACGATTGCATGTATATAGATAGATAGATAGATAGATAGATTGATTGATTGATGGATAGATAGGTAGATGGATAGATAGATAAATAGATAGATGGATGGATAGAAAGATACGCTTATCAGACTCTGACTTTGGATTTTTGGATAGCATAGGTAGACCGTTATACTGATCAGATAAATAGATAGATGGAGCGATAGAAAGATGGATATATAGATTGATAGTAGCCCACCCCCCCTAGAACGAAGACAAAGGCACCCTCGAACATATGGGACTCCCTACTACATATACCATATATTTTTTTGTTTGTGGGGGGCAGGCCTGGTGGCCGAGGGTCTAGCCGGTCGCTGGAGTATCCGTGAACTCCCGACCCATCCCGAGTTCGCACATCCCCGCCTGGGGCAACACTCTTTCAACCAATTTTATAACGGCGCGTGCCGATAAGCAGCCTAGTAGGTGAGCACAAGTCCCGGTTCCAAGCCCCCACCAAACGGAGCAACTGTAAAATCTATCGTAGACCGCGGCTGAAGAAACCCGCACATTGTTATACCGTGTTTTTCCAGACTGCGACTATCAAGTGCGGCGGAGCGGCACAAGGTTTTTGGCAGCCATGAGCCTAATATTGAGGGCCCATATAATCCATCATCATGAAAATTCAGCCCCCCTCTCATATATCTATCAACCCACAGGTGTCCACATAAAAACCTCACCAGCCTGCGCCACCACGGGGCGACGCCAACCCACATTTTCCAGCCCTCAAGAATGTGCAAGGAAGACCACCATTAAACCCTCGAAAGGAAAAAATAATGATTTAATTGCTTACAGGCGCCATAGGCTCCAACGTAAGAAAAGAAAAAAAATATACTATATATAGTATATATATATATATATACCCATATATTTTTTTAGATATCATGATATATATAGTACTACCTATACTTATATATATATATATAATATATTATATATATATATATATGTGACTTACTGTTAGAAAGCGAACATTACTTAGAAACCGAAAAAAATGTAAATAGAAGCGAATCATTTACTTGTAGATTAAAAAGTTAAGAAAAACTGCAAAAAGAAAAATGATAACATATCCTATTGATGGATATTTTTTTTCCTCAGCGGCTTAAAAATGTGCCAAATATAACGTCAAAGATAATCATTGTGGTAATAAGACCAAAAATATTGTAGGGCAAAAGAAAGTCTAAAACTCAGGAAGTGTAGCAGAAAAGAGATTTGAAAAGGTTAGAACTTTTAAAATGTCAACCCCCTCTCTCTCTGGCTACTCTCTCCCTCGCTCTTCTTCTTCTCTCTCTTCTCCTCTCTCTCTTTCTCTCTGTTCGTATTTCAAAACCCTCTCAAGTAATTCCTGGATTTTAACGTGCGTGCGTGCGTGCGTGCGTGCGTGCGTGCGTGCGTGCGTGCGTGCGTGTGTGTGTGTGTGTGTGGTGTGTTGGTGTGTGTGTGTGTGTTGTGTGTGTGGTGTGTGTGTGTGTGTGTGTGTGGTGTGTGTGCGTGCGTGCGTGCGTGCGTGCGTGCGTGCGTGCTTTGCGTGCGTGCGTGCGTGGGTGGTGGGTGGGTGGGGGGTAGGTGGGTGGGGGTGGGTGGGTGGGGGGGGTGGGGTGGGTGGGTGGGGGGGGGGGTGGGTGGGTGGGTGGGGGGTGGGTGGGTGTGTGTGTGAATCACTCTTGATTTTGCGAAAGCCTTTGACAAGGTAGACCACGGCATTTTACTACACAAGATACGACAAATGGGCATTACTGGAAAGCTCGGGATGTGGCTGCATCGTTCCTTACTGACAGGGAGCAGTGTGTAGCGGTGGGGGTTTGCAGTGTCTAGTCGTCAGTGGTCACAGTGGAGTGCCACAGGGATCGGTCTTGGACCTCTGCTATTTTTGATCCACATCTCCGACATAAAAAAGACACGTCTTACACTCTTTCTGTAGCTTCTTTGCTGATGCCCACCAGGGTACTGAAGGAAGTTTCTTCAGTATCTGATGCCGAACAACTACAAACGATTCGTGGGCAGAGCAAAATAACATGCCCTTTCAATGAAAAAAAATTTTTGAGCATATACATTACAGTTCAGGGGGAATTAACACAATGCACACACTTTTTGCAGCACCGGACGGTTCACATATAGACACCAAGGAGCAATATAAGAGACCTAGGAATTACCCTCAGCTGTGAGGGAAATTTTATCCAACATATACAAAATGTGGTAAGAAGGCACGAAGCCAGGCTGGCTGGATCCTTCGCACTTTCCCGGACACGTGAAAGGCTTCCTATGCTGACATTATACAAGTCACTCATGATCCCGGGTTTTTGGAGTAATTGTTGTCAAGCTGTGGAGTCCATGGCGAGCAGGAGAAAAAGCAGTTACTTGAAGCAGTACAACGATCTTTCACCGATAGAATATTTGACGTCCGACATTTGGACTACTGGGAAAGGTTACGTGAACTCGATCTTTACTCACTTAGAAAGGCGTAGAGAAAGGTACGTATATTATACATCGACAAAATATTGACCGGAAAATCTGTAAATAACTTGAATGTACGGTCTAGCAAACCACCCACGACGGGGTCTGCTCTCCCATATTGAAAGGATAACCCCAGAGCAAGTACAAGAGTCAAGACGCTCAAAGAAAACGCTTTCGCTATAAGAGGGCCACACCTCTTCAATGAAATGCCCAGACACCTGCGTGACTCAACGGAACATAACCTTAAACGTTTCAAGAACCACCTAGACAAGTTCCTACGGACAATACCCGATCAACCCCAAAGCTGCCTCATTACCACCTCTGCGCTGCCAGCACAGCATCATAGACCAGATGGCGAAGAGACGAGCAGAAGGGTTATACTAGTGGCGGCGCATCAGCGTGGCCACGGGCACCAACTGTTGCCTGAAAACTACTCACCACAGGAAACCACAGTGTGTGTTGTGTGTGTGTGTGTGTGTGTGTGTGGTGGTGGTTGTGTGTGTGTGTGTGTGTGTGTGTGTGTGTGTGCGTGCGTGCGTGCGTGCGTGCGTGCGTGCGTGCGTGCGTGCGTGCGTGCGTGCGTGCGTGCGTGCGTGCGTGTGTGTGTGTGTGTGTGCGTGTGCGTGTGCGTGTGCATGTGCGTGTGTGTGTTACATGAAGCTTTTTACATACACAACTCAAAACTCTCAGAATTTTATCACACCATGAAAAGAAGAGGTCCATAAAATAGAAATGAAATTAAGATATGAAAAGTGAGATATAAAAAAAATATAATAGTAAAAAACCTCACCACTCAAAAAATTACACACGAAAAATAATGAAAAAAAATCACTGAAAAAACCCAGAAGAATATAAAAACAACTTGAAATATAAATGACTACGAAGTAATAAAGGAGGAAACACAGAGTATAGAGGAGAAATATGAGACGAAAAGGAGATATAGGAAGGGAGAGGATGATAGAAACGCATGGGAGAGAAGGGAGAGGATGATAGAAGCACATGGGAGAGAAGGGAGAGGATGATAGAAGCGCATGGGAGAGAAGGGAGAGGATGATAGAAGCGCATGATGGGAGAGAAGGGAGAGGATATAGAAGCGCATGATGGGAGAGAGGGAGAGGATGATAGAAGCGCATGATGGGAGAGAAGGGAGAGGATGATAGAAGCGCATGGGAGAGAAGGGAGAGGATGATAGAAGCACATGGGAGAGAAGGGAGAGGATGATAGAAGCGCATGATGGGAGGAAGGGAGGGATGATAGAAGCGCATGATGGGAGAGAAGGGGGAGGATGATAGAAGCGCATGATGGGAGAGAAGGGAGAGGATGATAGAAACGCATGGAGAGAAGGGAGGGGGATGATAGAAGCACATGGGAGAGAAGGGAGAGGATGATAGAAGCGCATGATGGGAGAGAAGGGAGAGGATGATGAAGCGCATGATGGGAGAGAAGGGAGAGGATGATAGAAGCGCATGGGAGAGAAGGGAGAGGATGATAGAAGCGCATGGGAGAGGGAGGGGGATGATAGAAACGCATGGGGGAAGGGAGAGGATGATAGAAGCGCATGGGAGAGAAGGGAGAGGATGATAGAAGCGCATGAGGAGAGAAGGGAGAGGATGATAGAAGCGCATGGGAGAGAAGGGAGAGGATGATAGAAACGCATGGGAGAAGGGAGAGGATGATAGAAGCGCATGGGAGAAGGGAGAGGATGATGAAAAGCATGGGAGAGAAGGGAGAGGATGATAGAAGCGCATGGGAGAGAAGGGAGAGGATGAAAAGAAACGCATGGGAGAGAAGGGAGAGGATGATAGAAGCGCATGGGAGAGAAGGGAGAGGGGTGATAGAAGCGCATGGGAGAGAAAGGGAGAGGATGATAGAAACGCATGGGAGAGAAGGGAGAGGATGATAGAAACGCATGGGAGAGAAGGGAGAGGATGATAGAAACGCATGGGAGAGAAGGGAGAGGATGGGTAGAAACGCATGGGAGGAAGAAGGGGGAGGATGATAGAAGCGCATGGGAGAAGGGAGAGGATGATAGAAACGCATGGGAGAGGGAAGGGAGGGATGATAGAAGCGCATGGGAGAGAAGGGAGAGGATGATAGAAGCGCATGGGAGAGAAGGGAGAGGATTTATAGAAAGCATGGGAGAGAAGGGAGAGGATGATAGAAACGCATGGGAGAGAAGGGAGAGGATGATAGAAACGCAAAGGGAGAGAAGGGAGAGGATGATAGAAGCGCATGGGAGAGAAGGGAGAGGATGATAGAAGCGCAGGGAGAGAAGGGAGAGGATGATAGAAGCGCTGGGAGAGAAGGGAGAGGATGATAGAAGCGCATGGAGAGAAGGGGGGAGATGATAGAAACGCATGGAAAGAAGGGAGAGGATGATAGAAGCGCATGGGAGAGAAGGGAGAGGATGATAGAAGCGCAGGGAGAAGGGAGAGGATGGGTAGAAGCGCATGGGAGAGAAGGGAAGGGGATGATAGAAACGCATGGGAGAGAAGGAGAGGATGATAGAAAAAGCATGGGAGAAGGGAGAGGATTTATAGAAGCGCATGGGAGAGAAGGGAGAGGATGATAGAAACGCATGGGAGAAGGGAGAGGATGATAGAAGCGCATGGGAGAGAAGGGAGAGGATGATAGAAGCGCATGGGAGAGAAGGGAGAGGATGATAGAAACGCATGGGAGAGAAGGGAGAGGATGATAGAAAGCATGGGGGAAGGGAGAGGATGATAGAAAACGCATGGGAGAGAAGGGAGAGGATGATAGAAACGCATGGGAGAAGGGGGAGGATGATAGAAACCATGGGAGAGAAGGGAGAGGATGATAGAAACGCATGGGAGAAGGGAGAGGATGATAGAAACGCATGGGAGAAGGGAGAGGATGATAGAAGCACATGGGAGAGAAGGGAGAGGATGATAGAAACGCATGGGAGAAGGGAGAGGATGATAGAAACGCATGGGAGAGAAGGGGGAGGATGATAGAAGCACATGGGAGAGAGAAGGGAGAGGATGATAGAAAACGCATGGGAGAAGGGAGAGGGGTGATAGAAACGCATTGGGGGAGAAGGGAAAAGGATGATTTGAAGCGCATGGGAGAGAAGGGAGAGGATGATAGAAACGCATGGGAGAAGGGAGAGGATGATAGAAGCGCATGGGAGAAGGGAGAGGATGATAGAAGCGTATGATGGGAGAGGAGATAAAACAGGAAGTGAGGAAGTGGTGAGCTGAGAGACGGAAGAGAGGGAGAGGGGAAAGAAATAAAGAAATAAAGATAGGACAAATGAGAGAAGCAGAACATGAGAAAGGCGAATGTTAGATGGTGGGAGGAGGAGGAGGAGGATCAGCAAGAAGAAGGAAGAGAGTAAGAAACACAAGAAAGAAAACAAAGAAAGATATTTGATATTTTTTGATATTATATGCGGCTTTTATGTACAGTAAATACATTGTTCTAACATAGCCTACATAGCATTAAGCCTATGGGTCCACTGCGCAGAGGCTCTTCTATGGACCTCGTTAGAACAATATATTTTCATCTTATGTACGGGGTTGTACGCACATATTTGTACACATTTGTTGTCTCCTTCACACGCACCTTTGTACACATACACTCTCAGAAATAAGGGGTATATTAAGGGTAGAATTGTTACATCGCACCATCACTACCCTTTTTAAACCCTATGTCCAGGCTGGAGGGTAGATGCTGCCGATTATACCCTTCATCTACCCTTTATCTACCCTTTTTAGACGAGAGGGTTGGAAAAGGGTATATTTGCGTCGATCCGAAAGGGTATATTTGTAAGGGTAGAAAAAGGGTAGCTGTATTTCATCACTACAAATACCCTTTTTCTACCCTTTTTTTCTAAGAGTGTATGTTACTATAATATTGTCACGGCTAAGGCTCACCTTCCTAGTCATTACACACTCAGGCATTTCTACACACAAGTACACAAATAACTATCACACACACGAATGACTCACTACAATGACTATGACACACATTCTTAATCTATAGACATAGACATTAAATCATTTAAGTAAGTATTAACAATTCTTTTTTTATTTTACTTTTAAATGAAACTCTTGTATTGGCATTTCTGATATTATGTGTAAGTTGGTCCCAAATAGTTACTCCTCTGTAAGATACACGCTGTTGATAATAATTATGAAGTTCTACATAATGGAATCCTCGGATCATTAGGGCGTCTGGTTATAATGTTGTGTTCTGGGAACTGAAAACCACAATCGACTGACAAAATATTTAAAGCATTATACACAAATAATCCTGTTTGTAGATGAATGATATCATAACTTTTTAATATCCTATTTTCAATAAAAAGTAGAGTTGTATGATCATAGCGACCTTTATGATTCATAATTCTTATGAACTTTTTTTTAATAATGAAAGAGAAAGAAACACACACACACACACACACACACACACACACACACACACACACACACACATACACACACACACGCGCCACGATGGTCAAGTTGATAGCGTGCTGGTCTGCCATTCTGTGGTAGCCGTTTCGAATCCTAACTACTCCCGGGGATTTTTCACTGACAAATTCGGGCGGTTACTGTCCCCCTTGAGCAAGGGGATGGGAGTGTGTGGTGTGTGAGGTCCCAGCATTGCTTAAAGATCGGTAATAATGAGCTCCAAACTCGCACCTGGGAGGGTGAAACTGTCGATCGAGAGTCGACTCGCGTGGACAAGACCATAGGTGAATAACACACACACACACAACACACACACACACACACACACACACACACACACACACACACACACACACACATAGTAACAATCTAAGCAAACAGAAAAAATACAGACATAAAACAAAGCTAAACAAAAAACACACAAGTCTCCCCTATTCTATTCAGGTCCATCATCAAAGAAAACTGTACAGCAACACTCAATAGAAAACAGGAGTCGCATTACACAGGAGGTACAATCACTGAGGCCCGTACCGAGAGTTGAAGGCGGTAGAGCGACGAACGGCGAGGTAGCGACGAGCGGCAGACCTTCAAATTGTTACCGAGAGTCGACACTGGAGGGTGGTTGAGGTCTCACGCGCCCGTCGATGTAGTGGCAACAGTGCTGCTTCAGACTGCGTAGCCAGAGTACGACTATAAATAGTATATAATGCGAATTTGCCCGTATACTCATCAAAAACATCAACAGAAACGTTGCGATCGGCTATGAAGTTGGTGAAATATATATTTAATGAAGTTAATTAACAGTAGAGGCGTGTATACGTAAGTTTCTCTTACCGCTCATGTGAATATGTGCAGTACGAGAAACGTGCTGGCGGGTTTTGGCAGCGACCTTGATGATGGCGGTGGCTCAAGCCGCTACCCACCCCGCTATCCTGAACCTCCTTCATTATTGTCACTAAAATCACTTATTGCCGCATATGTAATACCTAATAATCTTATACTTATACTTAAATACATATTGGCAAGAAAATTTTTAACATATCTCTTAATCCCTCCAGAATAGGAATGTAATCAAAATTAATCGAAGGTTGAGGCGAAGACATTGGTGTACCCAGTGGCGTACCCAGAAAATGTAAAAGGGGGGGTCAAAACATGAATATATATATATATATATATATATATATATATATATATATATATATATATATATATATATATATATATATATATATATATATATATATATATATATGAAAATATATATATATATATATATATATATATATATATATATATATATATATATATATATATTATACATAACAAACCACAATATATATATTATAAATATATTTATATATTATAATTTATTCTTTGCAAAGGGGGGGGGCATGGCCGCATGGCCCCCCCCCCTCGGTACGCCACTGAGTCTAGGCCCACCGACGGGTAAAATCTGCATATATAGTTACTAGGCCCACCGACGGGTAAAATCTGCATATATAGTTACTAGACCCACCGACGGGTAAAAGCTGCATATATAGTTACTAGGCCCACCGACGGGTAAAATCTGCATATATAGTTACTAGGCCCACCGACGGGTAAAATCTGCATATATAGTTACTAGGCCCACCGACGGGTAAAATCTGCATATATAGTTACTAGGCCCACCGACGGGTAAAATCTGCATATATAGTTACTAGGCCCACCGACGGGTAAAATCTGCATATATAGTTACTAGGCCCACCGACGGGTAAAATCTGCATATATAGTTACTAGGCCCACCGACGGGTAAAATCTACATATATAGTTACTAGGCTCACCGACGGGTAAAATCTGCATATATAGTTACTAGGCCCACCGACGGGTAAAATCTGCATATATAGTTACTAGGCCCACCGACGGGTAAAATCTGCATATATAGTTACTAGGCCCACCGACGGGTAAAATGCTGCATATATAGTTACTAGCCCCACCGACGGGTAAAAGCTGCCTATATAGTTACTAGGCCCACCGACGGGTAAAATCTGCAATTCTGCATATATGTTACTAGGCCCACCGACGGGTAACAGCTGCATATATAGTTACTAGGCCCACCGACGGGTAAAAGCTGCATATATAGTTACTAGGCCCACCGACGGGTAAAACTGCATATATAGTTACTAGGCCCACCGACGGTAAATCTGCATCTGCATATATAGTTACTAGGCCCACCGACGGGTAAAATCTGCATATATAGTTACTAGGCCCACCGACGGGTATAATCTGCATATATAGTTACTAGGCGGCAGTGGCGTACCCAGAAAATTTAAAAGGGG
>JACEEZ010019166.1:347870-365370 GCA_016584305.1 Chionoecetes opilio
ACACACACACTCCCCTCTTCCTTCACCCCTCCTTCAGGCAATCGACCGTTAGATGGGTGGGCCACTTTTTCTACTTCGCACATTTTCGCAGCAGGAAGGAAAGTCAGCCTTTTTATAAATTGCATTGTAGGTTTATTTTCGTTTCTTAATTATAGTTTGTTATTGTTTTCAGAAATGTATAGTGTGATGTTATCTGAGGATTTTTTTAATTAGTTCTTTTTTTCTCTCTCTCTCTCTCTTTCTCTCTCTCTCTCCCTCTCTCTCTCTCTCTCCTCATCTCCCTCTCTCTCTCTCTCTCTCTCTCTCCTCTCTCTCTCCCTCCTCTCTCTCTTCTCTCCTCCTCTCTCTCTCTCTCTGATTTCTGTATTCATTTTTCCTGGATGAAGAATGTAAAACACACACACACACATACACACACACACACACACACACACACACACACACATATATATATATACACGCACACACACACCACACATACAACCATACACCCACAACACCACACACCACACACACAACATATACACAATACACCACACACACACACACACATACACACAATAACCAGACACACACACAACACAAAAACACCGCAAAACACACACACAAACACACACACACACCACACACACACAAAAAGCACACACAAAAACACACCACACACAACACACAACACAACACTACAGACACACACACACACACAAAACACACACCACACACCACAAACCACACACACACACACACAAAACACACACACACACACACACACAGAACAGCACAAAAAATTTCACGGATAGAATTTCTCTCTCCTTCTCTTTTCTCTCATTCTTTCTTCTTTCAGTTTTTCTTTCATTTTCTTTCTTTCCAGATTTTGTTCTTTTCTTTGTCTGACGTCAATCTTGAACGAGGCAAAATTTCCTCACCACGGAGCGTAATGATTCTTTCTGATTGAGGGGAAAAAGAGGAAAGGGGAAGACATGAGGAAGAGGGGAAAAAGAGAAGAAAAGAGGAAGGAAAAGGAAAAAGAGGGAGAGAAAAAGAGGGAGAAAAAGGAAAAAGTGGAAGGAAAAAAAAATCACACGTATCTTGCACTCGACTGGGAATTTTCAAGTGGACTGCTCTCTTCTCTCTCTCTCCTCTCTCGCTCTCTCCTCTCTCTCTCTCTCTCTCCTCTGCTCTCGTCTCTCCTCACTTTTTCCCTACGCTGATAGATCAAACACATCGGGAGGAAAGGAAAAGAAGAGAGAGAGAGAAGAGAAGAGAGAAGAGGCGAGAGAGGGAGGAGCCACGAGTGAGAGAGAGCGCAGAGAGAGAGAGATGAGAGAGAGCTGAGAGGAGAGAGAGAGACGACAGACGAGAGAGAGAGAGAGAGAGAGAGAGAGAGACGTGAGGATAAAGCTGTTTCCACAAGTGAAGTAAACGGAAATAAGAGCAGGGCGGGTGTGTGTGTGTGTGTTGGTGTGTGTGCGTGTGTGTGTGTGTGTGTGTTGTGAATGTGGGGTGTGTGTGTGTGGTGTGTGTGTCGTGTGTGTGTGTGTGTGTGTGTGTGTGTGGCGTGTGTGTGGGTGTGTGTGTGGGTTGTGTGTGTGTCGTCGCCCCGCTGTCTATCACGAACTTACATAGGAAATGAGGAGGAGGTTAAAAGGACGATAATAAGATGAGGAGCAAGAGGAGGAGGAGGAGGAGGTGAGGAGGAGGAGGAGTAGGAGGAGGAGGAGGAGGCGGAGGAGGAGGAGGAGGGAGAGGAGGGAGGAGGAGGAGGAGGAAGGCGAATGGGAGGAAGAGGGCGAATGAGGAGGGAAGAGGAGGAGGAAGATAAGAGAAAAGAAGAATGCGGCAAAACTAGGAGCAAGTGAAAGGATAAAGAAGAAGAAAATGAAAGAAGAGAAGAAGAGATACGAACAAAGATGATGTTATGATGATGATAACCCAGAATAAAGAAAGGCAAGGTTAGAAAGATCAGACGAAGGAGGGATAATATGATGAAGACCAGGAGGAGGAGGAGGAGGAGGGAGGAGGAGGAGAGGAGGAGGAGGCAGGAGGAGGGAGGACAGGAGGATCAAAACACACACCAAACACAACGGAAGATTATACATAAGTTCATCAGCAGCTTTGGCCAGTATTTTGATTCCTCCTCCTCCTCCTCCTCATCCTCCTCTCCTGCCTCTCCTTCCTCCGCACTCTTCCTCCTTAATCATACAAAATACGAGGTAGTGAACTTTGTATATTTCAATTTATTGTTTTAAACTCTAAAATTCCATAAGACGTGCGAGTGTGTGTGTGTGGTGTGTGTGTGTGTGCTGTTGTTTGTGTGTGGTGTGTGTGTAGTGTGTGTGTGTGTGTGTGTGGTGTTGTGTGTGTGTGTGTGTGTGTGCGGAAAGGCCTCGAGTATCTCAGAGATAAATAGGTGAGATTAAATGAATAACTAGGTAGGCTTACACCATACAATCACCACACCACACAACAAACACACAGCACACACACACACACACCACGACACACACACACAAGGGTACTCCCGCAGTGTAAGTGGCTAAGCACGCCGGTTCACAACACCGGGTTCGATTCACTTGCGGAGAGGAGATATAGGGACCGTCTCCCTAAAAACCCGAGCCCCTGTGTCACCCAGCAGTGAATGTACCGGGTGTTAGACGCGGGGTTTGGTGACCCCCTCCCGCGGGTGGTGGTTCGGCCAACACTAAGCACTAAGGATGCATGATAAAAAAAGTTGAAAGGAGACGGGGCCATACGAGTGTAGCTCAGCGCCTGTAAATTAACTACCGTAGATTAACACTTTAGTCGCACCAGCTGCAATAATGTCGCAGCCGCCAAATAGTAAGAATTATAGCATCATTTACTATTTTTTTTATGTGCCCACTGAAGATGATACTAGTAGTATCATAATATATATAATCTTACCCTCTGTTTCATGTTGTTTTATGCTGTTGTATCTGCAAGGCCGGTTTCAAATTTCCGCAATAACTAATTTTTTTTTTACGCGACGACGACGGCGTATCGGGGGGAGGACACTCAGAACATAAACACTAGATGGCGACCTAGTGTAGGTCGCCACTCTGGTGATATTTTGTTAAAATTGGGTCATTATAGCCATATATGACACAGATGAGACAAAATGACACAGCTCTCCAGATAGCCCTTTGTCTAACGCTTTCCTGAAATCATGGAGTAGAAATGTAGTATAACGCCACCACACGTCTGTAAATCTGTCCTGGCGACTATAGTGTTATCTACGGTAGATGATCAACTAGATGAATATTAATGAATACACACACACACACACACACACACACACACCCACACACACACACACACACACATACCTTTGATGTACAAATCGCAATATAATGTGATCGATTGCGACCGAGATGAGAGAGAGAGAGAGACGAGCGATGAGAGAGAGTGAGAGAGAGGCAGAGAGGTAGGAGAGAGAGAGAGAGAGAGAGAGAGAGAAGAGAGAGAGAGAGAGAGAGAGAGGAGAGATAAACAGAGAGAGAGAGAGAGGAGAGAGAGAGAGAGAGGAGAGAGAGAGAGAGAGAGAGAGAGAGACGAGAGAGAGAGAGAGTGAGTGAGAGGAGAGAGAGAGAGAGAGGGAGATGAGGAGATGAGAGAGAACGGATGAGAAAGAGGAGGAGAGGAGAGGAGAGAGGGAGAGGAGATTGAGGAGAGAGTAGACCAGAGACGGAGAGAGAGAGAGACGGGACGGAATGAGAGAGAGAGAGAGAGAAGAGAGGGAAAGGAGAGAGAGGAGGGAAAGAGGAGAGAGAGAGAGAGAGATTGAGAGAAGAGAGAGACGAGAGAGAGACGAGAGAGAAGATGATTAGAGAGAGAAGAGAGGAAGAGAGGAGAAGGAGAAAGAGAGAGAGAGAACAACAGGTGGTCTCACTAACAAAAGCGGGAAAAAACTACAAAAGGGAAAAAACAAAGGAAAGAAAGTCATTTGTCATCACTTCTCGTTAGTGGAAACAATATATATTTTTACCCCTTTTCATCCTTCTTTTCTTTCACCAATTGATCTTTATATCCTCTCTAATTCCAGCCTCTTTTATCGTCACCGAATTACTACATTTTGTCACCTAAAATTTCCTATTTCCTTACTTCTTCAAAGGTTGCTCTTACTCCTCTTCTTTCTTTCTCTTTTTCTCTCTTTCTTTCTCTCTTTTTATCTCTTTCTTTCTCTCTTTTTCTCTTTCTTTCTCTTTTTTCTCTTGCTTTCTCTTTTTCTTTCTCTCTTTTTTCTCTTTCTTTCTCTTTTTATCTTTCTTTTTCTCTTTTCTCTCTCTTTTTTCTCTTTCTTTCTCTTTTTCTCTTTTTTTCTTTTTCTTTCTCTTTTTTTATTTTCTTTCATATAACTTTATCTTCTTTTCTCTTTATCTCTTCTTCTCTTTTATCTTTCTTTTCTGCTTTATTTCTCTTTTCTCTTTCTTTCTCTTTTTTCTTGTCTTTTCTCTTTTTTCTCTTTTCTCTACTCTCTTTTTCTCTTCTTCGTCTCTTTTTCCCGTTATCTCTTTTTCTTCTTGCTTCTCTTCTTTTCTCTTTCTCTCTTTTTCATCTATCTCTTTTTTCTCTTCTTTCTCTCTTTTTCTCTCTGTCTTTACTCTTTTATCTTTCTCTTTTTCTCTTTCATTCTCTACTTTCCTTTCTTCTCTTGTTCTATTTTCTTTCTCTTTTCTCTTTTCTTTTTCTCTTTCTTCTCTTTCTCTCTTTTCTATCTCTTTTTAATTCTCGTCTTCTCTTTATCTTCTTTCTCTCTTTCTTTCCTTACTTTTTCTTTCGCTTTTTCTTTTTCCTTTACTATCTTTTTTTTCTCTTTTTCTCTTTCGTCTCTCTTTTCTCTCTTTCTCTCTCTCTTTTTCTCTTTCTCTCTTTCTCTATCTCTTTCGCTCTCTCTATCTTTCTCTTTCTTTCTCCTCCCCCTTTCAAAGCCCTTTTCCTCCAACAACTCCCTCTATTAATTTCTTCCTCTTCCACTTTCCCTCTTTCCTTTCTGTAACTTTTCCTTCCTAAATATTATCAACCTCTTCTTTCCTATCTGCTTTCCCATTTCCTTTCCATTTCCAAAAACCCGAGATGAGAGATAGCAAAAGAAAGGCGAGTGATGGGAAGGAAAAGAAAGGAAAAGAAAGAAAGATCTCAAAGAACAATACATAACAAGGTAAGAAAAATGGAAAGTAAAAAGGTGGAAAAAATCGGGTCACAAAACACAGCTAAAAAAAAAATGTATATGTTTTGAAGAACGTTTTGACATCCTTCGTCTCGTCCCCTCTCTCTCTCTCTCTCTCTCTCTCTCTCTCTCTCTCTATTCTCTCTCTTCTCTCTCTCTCTTACTCTCTCGTGCTCTCGCCTCTCTTTCTCTCTCTCAGTAAATGTATATCTCTCACCAACATGCAGACAACTCTCTCTCTCTATCTGCCTTCTCTCTATCTTCTCTCTCTCTCTCTCTCTCTCTCTCTCCAGAACATGTATGTGTCTCACCAACATGACATAAACACACTCTGCTCTCCTCTCTCCTCTCTCTCTCTTCTCTCTCTCTCTCTCTCTCTCTCTCTCTATCTCTCACTTTCTCTCTCTCTCTCTCTCTCTCACCGGTATTCATTTGGAGGAAACAAGTGAAACAAGCCATCTATTTGCCCTCTCTCGTCTCTCTGTCTCTCTCTCTCATGTCTCTCTTCTCCATTTCCTCTTCTCTCTCTCTCTACTTCTCTCATTAATATTCTATGCAATGTGAAGCTAATGTAAAGGGATTGAGAGAGGAAGGGAGGGAGGAAGGGGAGGGGGAGAGAGGAGACGGAAGGAGACGACGAGGAGGAAGATGATGATGATAACAATGATGATGATGATGATGATAACAATGATGATGATGATGATGATGATGATGAATAAGAAAAATCCAAAACATACTGAAATGGGAGAGAATTTGAAATCAGAACCGTCAAGAAATAGTTTAGAGCAAAAAAAGAGAATTAACACCTTAACGCCCCTTGATCTTTCCTTTGCTATAAAAAAAATCGTGTTGTTAGCCATAAAAAGTAACTTAATATACCAAATTAGTTAGTGGGCAAGGATACTAAACAGGTCATATCTATAAAATATTGCTTCTATTCATTAAAAATCGTCTAATGGTACCCAAATTACAATGGAAATTACGCTCTGGGTCTCAAGGGGTTACAAAGAATCAGAGAAAGGTAAATAGAAAACATTCATAATCGCGCGGGAAGGTTCAAAACAGATCCCGAGGCATGCAAATTTTGTCCTTCCTCCTGGCAACTCATTACAAACTTTTCTTAAATTAATAACAACACCACCACCACCACTTCCACCTCCACCTCCACCACCACCACCACTACCTCCACCACTACCTCCACCTCCACCACCACCACCACTACCACCATCACCAGCAGCAGCACCACCACCACCACCATCACCACCACCTCCACCACCACCTCCACCTCCACCACCACCACCACCTCCCACCACCACTACCACCTCCCACCACACTCTACCACCACCACACTTCCGCCTCCACCTCCACCAAGCTACCACCCTCCACCAACCTAACTACCACACACACACACCACTACCACCTCCACACCACCACCACTAACCACCTCCACCACCACCACCACACCAAGCCGACATTCTCAACAGGCCTTGTCTTTCCCTACGAGAGATTCCCAAGAGAAATAGTTAACAGAAGCATTGAGAGAGAGAGATAAGACGAGAGAGAGAGACGAGAGAGAGAGATTGAGATGAAGAGAGAGAGAGATGAGAAGGAGAGAGAGAGAGAGAGAGAGTGGGAGGAGAGAGAGAGAGAGAGGAGATTCTGTGATGAGAGTGAGTAGAAGAAAGAAAGGAAAGAAGAGTGAAGAGAGAGAGAGAGAGAGATGAGAGAGAGAGAGAAAGAGAGAGAGAGAGGGTCGTGGGAAGCTGAGAAGGCATGATTCTCTCTCTCATCTCTCTCTCTTCTCCTTCTCTCTCTCTCTCTCTCTCTCTCTCTTCTCTCTCCTCTCTCTCTCTTCTCTCTATGACAAGGCACCGGCGAGCGTTTCTAATGAAAGCCAGCAATGCGGGCAGGTGTTCAGGTTAGTTCCTGCCGGAGATCCATTTCAGGCGACTAATGTACCCAAGTTTCTCAGGATTTCGGATGATTTAGGAGGGAAAGGGAGGAAGGGAAGCCGGGAAAATTGCAGATGGAAATTAATATCGAGAGAAGAAGGAGAGAGGAGAGGGTAGAAGGGAGAGAGAGGAAGAAGTAGAAGGGAAGAGAGGAAAAAGGTAGAAGGGGGGAGAGAGGAAGAGGTTTGAAGAGAGGAGAGAGGAAGAGGAGAAGGGAGAGAGAAGGGTAGAAGGAGGAGAGAGGAAGAGGTAGAAGGGAGGAGAGAGGAAGAGGTAGAAGGGAGAGAGGAAGAGGTAGAAGGGAGAGAGGAAGAGGTAGAAGGGAGGAGAGAGGAAGAGGTAGAAGGGAGGAGAGAGGAAGTAGAAGGGAGGAGAGAGGAAGAAGTAGAAGGGAGGAGAGAGGAGAGTAGAAGGGAGGAGAGAGGAAGAGGTAGAAGGAGGAAGAGAGGAGAGAGAGAGAGAGAGAGAGAGAGAGGAGAGAGAGAGGAGAGAGAAGAGAGAGAGAGAGAGAAGAGAGAGAGAGGAGAGAGAGAGGAGAGAGAAGAGAGAGAGAGAGAGAGAGAGGAGAGAGAGAATTAGATCAAAGAGAAAAAAGCAGAAAATGAAGAAAAAGATGCAGAGATGAAAAAAAAAATTAGAAGACAATGCATAGAGACAAGAAAAGGGGGGAAGAAGGAAGAAAGGAGAATAATTAATGAGGAAGAATGGGCAAAGAAAGGAAGGGGATGGGAAAGAAAGACGCAAATCTATGTGTTACTGGAGGAGAGGAAAGATGGCAAGGTGATGGGGAGGGAGCGAGGGAGGGAAGAGAAAGACAGATGAAGGGAGGAAGGAAAAGGGTAGGCGGAGGAGGAAGGAGGAGGAGAAGGAAGAGGAGGAGGAGGGAGGAGGAGGAGAGGAGGAGGAGGAGGAGGAGGAGGAGGAGGAGGAGGAGGAGGAGGAGGAGGAGGATTCGATCGTATTCCTTTGGGCAGTGGGAGGCAAAAGGAAGCGAATGTAGGAAGAAAGGAATAGAGGAATGAAGGGAGAAGGAGGGAAGGAGGGGAGAGAGAGGAAGGAGGGGAGAGAGGGAAGGAAGGGAGAGAGGGAAGGAGGGAAGGAGGGAAGGAGGGAAAGAGGGGAGGGAAGGAGGGGAGAGAGGGAAGGAAGGGATGGAGTTATGGAGGGTTTTGTCCATAGAGAGAAAGGAGGTGGAAGGAGGATTGCCTAGGGCTTTTAGAGGAAAGGGAGAATGGAGGAAGGAAGGGAGGAAGGAAGGGAGGAAGGAAGGGAGGAAGGAAGGGAGGAAGGGGGGAGAAGGGAAGGGAGGAAATAAAAATGAGCAGTACGGTTGGAAGGAAGGAGAAATAGGGGATAAGTAGGAAGGAAGGATATAGGTAGCAAGAGAGGAAGAGCTATATGAAGAAGGAGGGAAGAACAGGAGGAATAGAGGGAGAGAATGAAGAAGGAAATGAAGAGAGAAGAAGATGGGGACAGATGATGACGTCAGAAAAAATGAGAAAAAGAAAACTATTATAGAGAAAAAAAAGATCAACACACACACACACACGCGCACAGCCGCACACGCACACACACACACACACAAACACACACAAACACACACACACACACACAGCCGCACACACACACACACACACACACACACACACACACACACACACACACACACACACACGCACACCGCACACACACACACACACACACACACACACACACACACACACACAACACACACACGCACACACACACTCGAAATAAATAATAAAAAGGAAAAAAACTGACCATCTCCTGAATTGTACTCCTCCTCCTCCTCCTCTCTCTTTTATCGATATCATTGATTATTGCGACATAGGTGAACATTTGGCAAACAGTGATCACAGATTAATCAGATGCGGCATAAATTGCAACGTAGACATCTCAGAAAATCTGTTATTAGTTCCCAACTATAATTAAGCGGATTTCACGAAAATCAGCAGGGTACTTAGCGAAGTTGATTGGATTGACCTACTAAATGGTAATAACGCCGAAAACATGTGTAATTTATTCACAAATAAACTCAAATCGGTTGTTGGAAAATATGTTCCCATGGTAAGAAAACGCTTGAATAACAAGATCAGACCCTGTTGGATGACTAATGAGATTCAACAAATCATCGGCAGTAAGGGCCGAGCCAAAGACTACTGTATACAGTAGTCTTTGGCCGAGCGTTTAAAGTTTACAAGTGATCTAATGCAGACTGCGATTCTAGAGATTACAATGACTTAAAGCGTCGTTGCAAAGGATTAATTAAGTCTAAAAAGCGCGAGTATGAAGAAAAAATTGCTAAGGAATATTGCTATCGAACCCGAAAAGGTTCTTTCAATACGTTCGAAGTAAGAAAAACGTCAAAACATGTATTGGGCCACTGAAAGATAAGAATAACATCTTAGTAAACGATAATAAGAGTATGGCGTCCGTACTCAATGATTACTTTAATGCGGTTTTTATTAAAGACGAAGCTCCATTACCAGAACCAGTAAACATTTTTTGCGGGACCCGAAAGTGATAGATTGGTAATAGGAGAGATAACAGTAGACGAAATATCAAAGTATTTGCAGAAACTTGACCCAACTAAATCCGTGGTGGTGGACGAAATCTCGCCGAAATTACTTCGCGAATGTCACAGTCAACTTTCGCTCCCATTAAAGAATATTTTCAATAAATCGCTAATGGACAAAAATGTTCCTAGTATGTGGAAATTTGCTAATGTTACACCGATATTCAAGAAAGGGAGTAAGAGCCTCACAAATAATGATCACCCAATTAGTCTAACATCTGTGATTGCTAAACTATTTGAGAAAATATTGCGGGATAAAATAGTGTCTTATCTCGAAGAAAATAACTTAATATTAAACTCATAGCATGGTTTTCGTAATAAGAGATCCTGCTTAACAAACCTACTCGAGTTTTTCAATGTCATTTATTCAAACTGGGACGCTAAAATTCCCTCGGATATAATATACCTTGATTTTCAGAAAGACTTCGATACAGTTCCCCATAAGAGACTTTTGACGACTTTCCCTAGGTTTAGGAGAGCAGTTATGTTCATGGATAGGCGATTGGCTTTCAAATCGTAATAAATGGCGAGGCATCTGACTGGTTAGATGTTACTAGTCGGGTGCCTCAGGGCTCGGTATTGGGTCCTACTCTTTTTCTGATATATTTCAATGATCTGGACTGCGGACTTGTATCTAAAATATCGAAATTTGCTGATGACACCAAATTAGGCTGTAAAGCATATACTAGAGAAAACTGCAAACTCATACAACGTGATCTCGACAAACTATCAGACTGGAGTGATAAATGGCTATTAAAATTCAATTTCGATAAATGTAAAGTAATGCATATAGGCAACGATAACCTCAAATATAACTATCAAATGCAAAATAAAGCATTAACTGAAGTACAGCAGGAAAAGGATCTAGGTGTCATCATCAGTAATGATCTGAAAACCAGTAAGCATTGCCTGGCTGCCAGTAAAAAGGCGAATACGATGTTGGGCTTCATAAACGCAACTTTGAACATAAAACTCCGAAAGTAATGACACGATTATACACGTCCTTGGTTAGGCCGCACTTAGAATATGCCGTTCAATTCTGGTCGCCTTGTTACGTAAAAGATCAAGCCAAATTGGAATGGACGAGCAACCAAACAAATTCCATCTCTGCGAAATTCATCTTATGAAGAGAGACTGCGGAAACTTGATATGTTTTCCTTAAAGGATCGTAGAATCCGTGGGGATTTGATAGAAACCTTTAAGATCCTAAAAGGATTTGATGTCATTAATCAAGAGAACCTATTCGAGCTTTCTCCTCACGTGACAAAGAAACTGGGGGGGGGGGGGGGGGGGTTATGAGGTTATGCACTACTATGCACTCAGTAGAGCGCATACCTCCGCCGAATATAAAAAAGTAAAAAAAAAAAAAAAAGTAAAAAAAAAAAAAAAAGTAAAAAATAAATAAATATATAAAAAATAAATAAAAAAAAATTATTATATAATATATATATATATATATATATATTATATATATATATATATATAATATAATATATATATATATATATATATATATAATATATATAATATATATATATATATATATATATATAAATATATTATGCACTCATAATCATGAGCGCATACCTCCAGCCGATATTTCATCAATTTGGGTTTCCATGGCAACACTTGTCAATAGATTTCATCCAAAATTATAACAGTCCTTCCTTATACCAAATAGACTTGGTATACCGAGTTTGGTCCAAATCTATTCGTAACTTTTCGAGAAATCCTGTACACTAACAAACAGACAGACAGACAGCCAGACCGATCGGGGTGAAAACATAACCTCTTCGTTGGCGGAGGTAACAACGGTTTAAAACTGAATGGTCAACGTTTCATCACAGATCTCAAAATTATTTCAATGTTAGAGTTGTTGATCGATGGAACAAATTACCAGCAAATGTTGTCGGGGCCAGCACAATAACTTTATTTAAAAACAGACTTGACGCGCATTGTAAAGTAAATGGGTTTTGATATTGCCCTGCGAATTCACATTATAGTCCCCCGGATCGATTATAATTAGTGTTAGTGGTAGTTGTAGTTAGCATACTTCATATCCTATCATTCTTTACTACGAAACTTCCATGTTCCTATCTTCTTTAGGGACATGGTATCCTTTTCCAATTGTCCTCTTACATGTAGTTGATAGTTAGTAGTATGTAGTTAAGCAGATACCCTCGCTATGGACCAATAGGTCTCCTGGTGTCTGTTATTCCTATGTATTCCTCCTCCTCCTCCTCCTCCTCCTCCTCCTCCTCCAAGCGACTGTTGACCAAGCTAAGGGCACATGGCATAGGAGAGCAATTATGTTCATGGATTGGCGATTGGCTTTCAAATCGTAAAAAAGGGGTTTAGTAATAAATGGTGAGGAATCTGATTGGTTGATGTCACTAGTGGGGTCCCTCAGGGCCGGGTCTTGGGTCCTACTCTTTTCTGATATATATCAACGATCTGGACTGCGGACTTGTATCTAAAATATCAAATTTGCAGATGACCCCAAAATTTAGGGGTGGTAAAAGCATATACTAGAGAAAACTGCGAACTCATACAAAGTGATCTCGACAAACTATCAGATTGGAGTGATAAAGGGCAAATTAAAATTCAATTCCGATAAATGTAAAGAAATGCATATAGGCAAACGATAACCTCAAATATAACTATCAAATGCAAAATAAAATCGTTAACTGAAGTACAGCAGGAAAAGGATCTAGGTGTCATCATCAGTAATGATCTGAAAACCAGTTCGCATTGCCTAGCTGCCAGTAAAAAGGCAAATATATGTTGGGCTTTATTAAACGTAACTTTGAAATAAAACTCCGAAAGTAATGACCCCAATTATAACACGTCCTTGGTTAGGGCCGCATTTGGAATATGCCGTTCAATTCTGGTCGCCTGTTTCGTAAAAGATCAAGCCAAATTGGAATCAGTGCAAAGAAGAGCAACCAAACAAATTCCATCTCTGCGAAATTTTATCTTATGAAGAGAAAACCCGCGGAAACTTAATATGTTTTCCTTAAAGGATCGTAGAATCCGTGGGGACTTGATAGAAACCCCTTTAAGATCCCAAAAGGTTTTGATGCATTAATCAAGAGGACCTATTCGAGCTTTCAACTCAAGTGACAACAAGAAATAATGGTTTAAAACTAAACGGTCAACGTTGCATCACCGATCTCCGTAAAAATTATTTCAATGTTAGAGTCGTTGATCGATGGAACCAAGTTACCAGCAAATGTTTCGGAGCCCAACACAATAACTACATTCAAAAACAGACTTTACGCGCACTGTAAAGTAAATGGGTATTGATAGTGCGAATTGTATCTAGTCCCCCCGGATCGATTAGTTGTAGTGGTAGTGGTAGTTGTAGTTAGTATTTTTCCATATCCTATCATTCTGCACTATGAAACTTCCATGTTCCTATCCTCTTTAGGGACATGGTATCATTTTCCAAACTGGGTTTTTTTACAAGTAGTTGTAGTTAGTAGTATGTAGTTCAGCAGATACCCTCGCTATGGACCAATAGGTTTCCTGGTGTCTGTTACTCCTATGTAATCCTATGTAATCCTCCTCTTCCTCTTCTTCTTCCTCTTCCTCCTCCTCCATTTCCACTGACTTCAATTTCTCATTCGTGGCTGAAATCGATTGTTTTTTGAGACGAAGAGGAGGAGGGGAAGAGTAGGGAGAGGGGAGAGGAAGAGAGGGGAGAGGGGAGGGGAGAGGCCTGTCCTTTGTGTAATTAATCTTCCTGTGTTTGCTGTTGTTATTGTTCTGTGAAATCCCTTATGCCCATGTGTGTGTGTGTGTGTGTGTGTGTTTTGTGTGTGTGCGTGGGGCGTGTTGGGGCGTGTGTGTGTGTGTGTGTGTGCGTGTTTTGTGTGTGTGTGGGTGTGTGTGTGTGTGCGTGTGCGTGTGCTGTCGTGTGCGTGTGCGTGTGCGTGTGTGTGTGTGTTGTCTTCCTTTGTGTGCAATGCGGAGATCAGAGAATACGAGGAATACACATACCAGCTGTCACCTCCGTATGGGATGTTAGGTTTCGCGAACCTGTGTATGTGTGTGTGTGTGTGTGTTTTGTGTGTGTGGTGTGTGGTGTGTGTGGGTGTGTGTGTGTGTGTGGTGTGTGTTGTGTTGTGTGTGTTTTGTGTGTGTGTGGTGATTTGTGTGTGTGTGTGTGTGTGTGGTGTGTGTGTGTGTGTGTGTGTGTGAAGATGCGTAGTTTTTTGTGAAGGTAAGAGGTGTGTGTGTGTGTGGTGTATGTGTGTGTATGTGTGTGTGTATGTGTGTTTTGTGGTGTGTGTGTGTTGTGTGTGTGTGTGTGTGTGTGTGTGTGTGTGTGTGTGAAGATGCGCAGTTATGTAAAGGGTAAGAGTGTGTGTGTGTATATATATGTATGTGTGTGTGTGTGTGTGTGTGTGTGTCTGTGTGGGGGGTGTGTGTGTGTGTGTGTGTGTGTGGTGTGTGTGTGTGTTGTGTTGTGTGGTGTGTGTGTGTGTGTGAAGATGCGTAGTTATGTGAAGGTAAGAGTGTGTGTGTATATATGTGTGTGTGTGTATTCATCTAGTTGTATTCATCTAGTTGTATTTTACAGGGCCAGAGCAACGCTCGTATGGCCCCGTCTCCATATCAACATTTATTTTTCTCATTTATCTTTAGTGTTGGGGGAAGCCACCACCCCGGGAGGGGGGTCACAAACCCCCGGCTGACACCCGGTACCCACTCACTGCTGGGTGGACATGGGCTCGGGTTTTAAGAAGACCGCCCGTCTGTCTTCGCTCCGCCAGGGGATCGAACCCGGTGTGTGTGTGTGTGTGAAGATGCGTAGTTATGTGATGGTAAGTGTGTGTGTGTGTGTGTGTGTGTGTGTGTGTGTGTGTGTGTGTGTGTGTGTGTGTGTGTATGCACCCATGGTCTTGTTCACGCGAATCGGACTCGCGATCGCCGGTTTCATCCTCCCGGTGCGAGCTTGGAGCTTATTATTATCGATCTTTGGGTAGGGTATTGCTGGGACCTCACACACCACACACACCCATCCCCTTGCTCCAGGGCGACAGTAACCGTCCGAATTTGTCAGTGAAAAATCCCCGTGAACGAGCGAGGATTCGAACCGGCTAACCATAGTGTGTGGTTAGCTGTAGCATGGCAGACCAACGCTCTATCAACTTGACCATCGTGACGGTCAACAAGAAGTGTGTGTGTGTGTGTGTGGTGTGTGTGTGTGTGTGTGTGTGTGTGTGTGTGTGTGTGTGTGTGTGTGTGTCAGCTGTGGAAGATTTCAAGTTTATTACTTCAAGAACAAAAATATATTGAGAAAAGTTTTTAGTTTTTTTAGAGATGGTCGGACTTTTTCCCAATTCTTGTAAAAGATCGAGGAGGAGGAGGAGGAGGAGGAGGAGGAGGAGGAGAGGAGGAGGAGGAGGAGGAGGAGGGACACCGAGAACAAGGAAGACCCAAAAAATGAAAATGGAAACGCGGCAGAAACAAAAGAGGAAAACACAGAACGCATGAAATTTTAGTAACTGAATAAGAGAAGAGAGAGAAAGAGAAGAGCAAGAGAAGATGTCAAGGCAGCTGAGACAAGGACGAAATGCAGGAAGACGGAGAGAAGAAAGGAGAAGGAGAAGGAAGGAGAGAAAGAAGAGGAGAAGTAAGAGACAGGACAAGTATAAAGAAGAGGATAGGTAAAGACAAAGAAAGATCAAGAAGAGAGGATAGAAGAAGGATGAGGAAGAAGATTAGGAGAGAAAGACGAAGAGGATGTCAGGTCAAAGAGGGTAATAGGGGCACATATTCACCTCGCATATAAGGGACATACAGACACTTAAGTTATGGTAAAATAAAAAAATAAAAATAAAAAAGATTTCCCACAAATACTTAAAAAGCATAAGTAAAGCTCGAAGCAGATTCAGCACAACGGATCAATAGCATATATATATCACCGCACATAATTATATAATGAATACATATATAAGATATGTAATATATATAAATATATATATATATATATAATATAAGATTATCTATATATTAATATTATATAATCATAATAATTCAATAACTCAACCACACAACATATATATATATATATATATATATATATATATATATATATATATATAATATATTATATTATATATATATATATATATATATATATATATATATATATATATATACCGCACCATATATATATATATATATATATATTATATATATATATATATAATATAATATATATATATATATATATATATATACCGCACACATATATACGTATATATACCCAGTTTGATAGCGTGTTGATCTCCCATTCGCGGTAGGCGGTTCGAATCCTCGCTGCTCCCGGGGATTTTTCAATGACAAATTCGGGCGGTTACTGTCCCCCTTGAGCAAGGGGATGGGTGTGTGTGGTGTGTGAGGTCCCAGCATTGCCCAAAGATCGGTAATAATGAGCTCCAAGCTCGCACTGAGAGGGTGAAACTGGCGATCGCGAGCCAGCTCGCGTGGACAAGACCATGGGTGAATAACACACAGACACACACACACACACACACACACACACACACAGACACACACACACAACAACTTTTAAAAGACAAATACAGTTAAGTAAAAAAGTCAGAACATTTCATAACTTAATCTAAATCGGATAAACACAGAGAAATAAAACCTGGATACCAAAAGAGCAAAAAGAAACTTTGGGAACATACAAGTAATGGCCAATGGGGTTAAGGGTCATCTTACTTACAGCAGCTGCGATGGACTGGGCTGAAGCGAAAGGCAGCAGGAGGCTGGTGGGAGAACAGTGAGAATATGTGAGTGTGTGAGAGTTCCTTCCTTCCTCCCTCGGACACAACCTTACCCTTTCACTGCCAGGCGCACACTAACGTGACACGGACTCCCTTCCCTTGCCTTGCCGACCGTGTGGTGTGCGTTGTGCGTCTGTCTCTCTCTCTCTCTCTCTCTCTCTCTCTCTCTCTCTCTCTCTCTCTCTCTCTCTCTCTCTCTCTCTCTCTCTCTCTCTCTCTCTCTCTCTCTCTCTCTCTCTCTCTCTCTCTCTTAAACTACGATTTACAATGAATTTCAAGTTAGAGTTAATACGACAATAACAATAAACATGAATTACCAGTGACTCTTCAAAATAAAAAAATCATGCACTTAACCCAAACAGAAATAATACATTTTTAACTCCCCTCTATTTCCCCCGTTATACATATCTGTCAACATTTTCATAAACATTCAAAAAGAAAAACGAAAGTCCCCCTTCTGGTACGTATCTAACAAAGAAAACTTAACCTAGATCCCCTCCTGTGTTTCCCCTAGTCTAGTGAGCTTATAATCCCACAGGCAAAATCTAGCACAAGCACACTTATAATTCACAAGCAGCCCCTCTCACTCGCCCTTTAGCTCCAGGCACAAGCTAATGCAGTGAAGGATACATAGATTCTTGCATTGATAAAGCACAAATGGATTATCTGCGTCACATAATGAAGGAAGGAAGGAAAGAATGAAGGAGGAGATAAGGAAGGATAGACACAGAATCAGCTGTTTTTTCATCACGTTCCAAGTAAGTCCAAAGAAAACAGACTGTGGGTACGCGTCGCCGTCGGGGACTAGACTAATTACCGATAATCTTCTTAGCCCTTTCATCCCCAGATCTTTCCTTTGCTAAAAAAAATTGTGTGTTGTCGAGCCATAAAATTACGAAAAGTGACTGAATATACCAAATTAGCTAGTGGACAAGGATACTAAACAGGTCATATCTATAAAATATTG
>JACEEZ010019166.1:372870-405901 GCA_016584305.1 Chionoecetes opilio
CCACGCCCCCTGCCTCCCATTCTATTCTACGGGGCAGCTGATTGGCGCATTCCTCGTATCATCACTCCCAATCACCATATTTCCTTTCAAACCTACCCTTAACAAACGGCCCCCCCTGGTTTNCGCTATGGCCCTTGTAGGAACCTTTATAATTTGCATGAATTACTGCATATATGTTACGAAATCTCTAAATTGACCACTCACCTTTCTGATATATTTTGCTATATATTGCATAATAATCATATGGGAATATTTGATGCTTCAAATAAATACTCGCGATTTTGCCATGACAGTGACGTCACCATTGGCCAGTGAGTGAAGTGAACGTTTCAACCGTTCACTCACTCACTGGAGTCACGGGCAAAGAGTTGGAGATGTACTGTAGCTACGCATTTTTTGGGAGTGTAATAACGAGGAACCAAAGACTTTTATTTATGTGTGTGCACAACTCTTTTGGCAAACCAAAGGTTATTGCACGTTAAACTGCCACCTTGGACTTCAATAGAAAATGTGTTTTGTCGATAACTGCACTTAAACACTAGTTATACAAATCACCCTCACTAGCCTAAAATCGGGCCATTTCCCTACGTCACGTGTATCCAACTTTGAAGGTTAAGTTGAAAGGACTATTACTCATATATAAAGTTGTTTGAATGATGTGATTATAATGCTAGGGTACATTGAGAGGTTTTTAAATGTAGGGTGATACATTTTCTGGGGATTTTCCTTGGTGCTGCGATTTTTCCCCAGATTGCAAGACTTTTTATTTATTTTTCATTCCCTTTAACTTTCTCAAGTCGTATCAAACCTAAGGTTAGGTTAGCAACTTGAAGGGGTTATGTAAGGTTAGGTTATTTTACTTTTAAGGGGTTATAGTGAGGTAGGTTAGTTACTTTTAAAGGGGTATATGTGATGTTAGGTTAGTTACTTTTAAGGGTTTAGGGGTTAGGTTAGTTACTTTTAGGGTTATAGTGATGTTAGGTTAGTTACTTTTAAGGGGTTATAGTGAGGTTAGGTTAGTTACTTTTAAGGGGTTATAGTATGGTTAGGTTATTTACTTTTAAGGGGTTATAGTGAGGTTAGGTTAGTTACTTTTAAGGGGTTATAGTATGGTTAGGTTAGTTACTTTTAAGGGGTTATAGTGAGGTTAGGTTAGTTACTTTTAAGGGGTTATAGTGAGGTTAGGTTAGTTACTTTTAAGGGGTTATAGTGAGGTTAGGTTAGTTACTTTTAAGGGGTTATAGTGAGGTTAGGTTAGTTACTTTTAAGGGGTTATAGTGAGGTTAGGTTAGTTACTTTTAAGGGGTTATAGTGAGGTTAGGTTAGTTACTTTTAAGGGGTTATATTGAGGCTAGGTTAGTTACTTTTAAGGAGTTATAGTTAGGTTAATTACTTTTAAGGGGTTATAGTGAGGTTAGGTTTGTTACTTTTAAAGGGTTATAGTGAGGTTAGGTTAGTTACTTTTAAGGGGTTATAGTAAGGTTAGGTAGTTACTTTTAAAGGGTTATAGTGAGGTTAGGTTAGTTACATTTAAGGGGTTATAGTGAGGTTAGGTTAGTAATATTGCAGGGATTATAGTGAGGTTACGTTAGCAACCCTTAGGGGGTCCATGGGGGGCGCAGCCCCCTCTGGCTAGGAAGGTTAGGTTTTTCTTTGACTTCCTACGACTAGCAAGCTTGGTGGTCTTATGGGAAACTTGGATTTTGGGTAGGGAAGGCAGACAAGACTCATTTATTGCTCTCCCAAAATTGTCCAAATCTATACATATATATAAATTAAGGAAAATTCCCTAACAATGGGTATCTAGGGAAATCCCTAATTTAGGGAATGCCCTAGATTTATACGTATAGTGACTTTGATGATATTTTTGGGGAGCCATAAATCAGTTATATTTGCTTCCCCTAACCCAAAAACCCCCTTATTCCCGCCAGTTTCCCCAGACTTGTTGGCTATAGGCGCAAGAACAAAAACCCCGTATTCCCGCCAGTTCCCCAGACTTGTTGGCTATAGGCGCAGAACAAAAACCCGTATTCCCCCCAGTTCCCCAGACTTGTTGGCTATAGGCGCAAGAACAAAAACCCCGTATTCCCGCCAGTTCCCCAGACTTGTTGGCTATAGGCGCAAGAACAAAAACCCCTATTCCCGCCAGTTCCCCAGGCTTGTTGGCTATAGGCGCAAGAACAAAAACCCCCGTATTCCCCCCAGTTTCCCCAGGCTTGTTGGCTATAGGCGCAAGAACAAAACCCCCGTATTCCCGCCAGTTCCCCAGGCTTGTTGGCTATAGGCGCAAGAACAAAACCCCGTATTCCCGCCAGTTCCCCAGGCTTGTTGGCTATAGGCGCAAGAACAAACCCCGTATTCCCGCCAGTTTCCCCAGGCTTGTTGGCTATAGGCGCAAGAACAAAACCCCCGTATTCCCGCCAGTTCCCCAGACTTGTTGGCTATAGGCGCAAGAACAAAACCCCCGTATTCCCGCCAGTTCCCAGACTTTTTGGCTATAGGCGCAAGAAAAAAACCCCCGTATTCCCGCCAGTTCCCCAGACTTGTTAGCTATAGGCGCAAGAACAAAAACCCCGTATTCCCGCCAGTTCCCCAGGCTTGTTGGCTATAGGCGCAAGAACAAAACCCCGTATTCCCGCCAGTTCCCCAGACTTGTTGGCTATAGGCGCAAGAACAAAAACCCTGTATTCCCGCAGTTCCCCAGGCTTGTTGGCTATAGGCGCAAGAACAAAACCCCCGTATTCCCGCAAGTTCCCCAGGCTTGTTGGCTATAGGCGCAAGAACAAAACCCCCGTATTCCCGCCAGTTCCCCAGGTTTTGTTGGCTATAGGCGCAAGAACAAAACCCCGTATTCCCCAGTTCCCCAGGCTTGTTGGCTATAGGCGCAAGAAAACAAAAACCCCGTATTCCCGCCATTTCCCCCAGGCTTGTTGGCTATAGGCGCAAGAACAAAAACCCGTATTCCCGCCAGTTCCCCAGACTTGTTGGCTATAGGCGCAAGAACAAAAACCCCCGTATTCCCGCCAGTTCCCCAGGCTTGTTGGCTATAGGCGCAAGAACAAAAACCCCCCGTATTCCCGCCAGTTCCCAGGCTTGTTGGCTATAGGCGCAAGAACAAACCCCGTATTCCCGCCAGTTCCCCAGGCTTGTTGGCTATAGGCGCAAGAACAAAACCCCGTATTCCCGCCAGTTCCCCAGGCTTGTTGGCTATAGGCGCAAGAACAAAAACACCCGTATTCCCGCCAGTTCCCCAGACTTGTTGGCTATAGGCGCAAGAACAAAACCCCGTATTCCCGCCAGTTCCCCAGACTTGTTGCTATAGGCGCAAGAACAAAAACCCCCGTATTCCCGCCAGTTCCCCAGCTTGTTGGCTATAGGCGAAAGAACAAAAAACCCCGTATTCCCGCCAGTTCCCCAGACTTGTTGGCTATAGGCGCAAGAACAAAAACCCGTATTCCCGCCAGTTCCCCAGACTTGTTGGCTATAGGCGCAAGAACAAAAACCCCGTATTCCCGCCATTTCCCCAGACTTGTTGGCTATAGGCGCAAGAACAAAACCCCATATTCCCGCCAGTTCCCCAGGCTTGTTGGCTATAGGCGCAAGAACAAAACCCCGTATTCCCGCCAGTTCCCCAGGCTTGTTGGCTATAGGGCAAGAACAAAAACCCCGTATTCCCGCCAGTTCCCCAGCTTGTTGGCTATAGGCGCAAGAACAAAAACCCGTATTCCCGCAGTTCCCCAGACTTGTTGGCTATAGGCGCAAGAACAAAAACCCCCGTATTCCCGCCAGTTCCCAGGCTTGTTGGCTATAGGCGCAAGACAAAAACCCCGTATTCCCGCCAGTTCCCCAGCTTGTTGGCTATAGGCGCAAGAACAAAAACCCCGTATTCCCGCCAGTTCCCCAGGCTTGTTGGCTATAGGGCAAGAACAAAAACCCCGTATTCCCGCCAGTTCCCCCAGGCTTGTTGGCTATAGGCGCAAGAACAAAAACCCCGTATTCCCGCCAGTTCCCCAGACTTGTTGGCTATAGGCGCAAGAACAAAACCCCCGTATTCCCGCCAGTTCCACAGGCTTGTTGGCTATAGGTCGCAAGAACAAAAACCCCGTATTCCGCCATTTTCCCCAGCTTGTTGGCTATAGGCGCAAGAACAAAAACCCCCGTATTCCCGCCAGTTCCCCAGACTTGTTGGCTATAGGCGCAAGAACAAAAAACCCCGTATCCCGCCAGTTCCCCAGGCTTGTTGGCTATAGGCGCAAGAACAAAAACCCCGTATTCCCGCCAGTTCCCCAGGCTTGTTGGCTATAGGCGCAAGAACAAAACCCCGTATTCCCGCCAGTTCCCCAGGCTTGTTGGCTATAGGCGCAAGAACAAAAACCCCGTATTCCCGCCAGTTCCCCAGGCTTGTTGGCTATAGGCGCAAGAACAAAAACCCCCGTATTCCCGCCAGTTCCCCAGACTTGTTGGCTATAGGCGCAAGAACAAAAACCCCCGTATTCCCGCCAGTTCCCCAGGCTGTTGGCTATAGGCGCAAGAACAAAAACCCCGTATTCCCGCCAGTTCCCCAGGCTTGTTGGCTATAGGCGCAAGAACAAAAACCCCCGTATTCCCGCCAGTTCCCCAGACTTGTTGGCTATAGGCGCAAGAACAAAAACCCCGTATTCCCGCCAGTTCCCCAGGCTTGTTGGCTATAGGCGCAAGAACAAAACCCCGTATTCCCGCCAGTTCCCCAGGCTTGTTGGCTATAGGCGCAAGAAACAAAAACCCCGTATTCCCGCCAGTTCCCCAGCTTGTTGGCTATAGGCGCAAGAACAAAAACCCCCGTATTCCCGCCATTTCCCCCAGACTTGTTGGCTATAGGCGCAAGAACAAAACCCCGTATTCCCGCCAGTTCCCCAGGCTTGTTGGCTATAGGCGCAAGAACAAAAACCCCGTATCCCGCCAGTTCCCCAGGCTTGTTGGCTATAGGCGCAAGAACAAAACCCCGTATTCCCGCCAGTTCCCCAGGCTTGTTGGCTATAGGGGCAAGAAAAAAAACCCCATATTCCCGCCAGTTCCCCAGGCTTGTTGGCTATAGGCGCAAGAACAAAAACCCCGTATTCCCGCCAGTTCCCCAGACTTGTTGGCTATAGGCGCAAGAACAAAACCCCCGTATTCCCGCCATTTTCCCCAGGCTTGTTGGCTATAGGCGCAAGAACAAAAACCCCGTATTCCCGCCAGTTCCCCAGGCTTGTTGGCTATAGGCGCAAGAACAAAACCCCGTATTCCCGCCAGTTCCCCGGGACTTGTTGGCTATAGGCGCAAGAACAAAACCCCGTTTCCCGCCAGTTCCCCAGGCTTGTTGGCTATAGGCGCAAAAACAAAAACCCCGTATTCCCGCCAGTTCCCCAGCTTGTTGGCTATAGGCGCAAGAACAAAAACCCCCGTATTCCCGCCAGTTCCCCAGGCTTGTTGGCTATGGGCGCAAGAACAAAAACCCCGTATTCCCGCCAGTTCCCCAGGCTTGTTGGCTATAGGCGCAAGAAAAAAAACCCCCGTATTCCGCCAGTTCCCCAGCTTGTTGGCTATAGGCGCAAGAACAAAACCCCCGTATTCCCGCCAGTTCCCCAGGCTTGTTGGCTATAGGCGCAAGAACAAAACCCCGTATTCCCGCCAGTTCCCCAAGCTTGTTGGCTATAGGCGCAAGAACAAAACCCCGTATTCCCGCCAGTTCCCCAGACTTGTTGGCTATAGGCGCAAGAACAAAAACCCCGTATTCCCGCCAGTTCCCCAGGCTTGTTGGCTATAGGCGCAAGAACAAAACCCCGTATTCCCGCCAGTTCCCCAGCTTGTTGGCTATAGGCGCAAGAACAAAAACCCCGTATTCCCGCCAGTTCCCCAGACTTGTTGGCTATAGGCGCAAGAACAAAAACCCCGTATTCCCGCCAGTTCCCCAGGCTTGTTGGCTATAGGCGCAAGAAAAAAAACCCCCGTATTCCCGCCAGTTTCCCCAGGCTTGTTGGCTATAGGCGCAAGAACAAAAACCCCGTATTCCCGCCAGTTCCCCAGGCTTGTTGGCTATAGGCGCAAGAACAAAAACCCCGTATTCCCGCCAGTTCCCCAGGCTTGTTGGCTATAGGCGCAAGAACAAAAACCCCGTATTCCCGCCAGTTCCCCAGGCTTGTTGGCTATAGGCGCAAGAACAAAAACCCCGTATTCCCGCCAGTTCCCCAGACTTGTTGGCTATAGGCGCAAGAACAAAAAGATAATGAATAGAAGGACTTCTTCTTAAGAATTACCAACTTTTTTATTATTGGACCCAGTTAGGAGGTTAAAGATTAGGTTAGGTTAGGTTAGGTTAGATTAGGTTAGGTTAGATTAGACTAGGTTAGGTTAGGTTAGGTTCAGGTTAGGTAAGGTAAGGTAAGGTAAGGTTAGGTAAGGTAGCCAAGGGTGCGCCTCCGAAACAAAAGCGATGCAGGTCACAAGAAGAGGGAGAGGGAGGCATTTTGTAAACAAGGAGACCTATTCCTCCCCCCACCTAAAATGTTCTATATCTCCGAAACTATTGACTTGAAACGGAAAGCTCAAAGAGAAAATGTCACTTAGAATACAATAAGGTAAACAAAAAGCATGCTCACAATTGTGTAGGGAAGTTTGGTGCCATCGTAAAAATGTACCTAAAAATGTAGCGTTGTTTCCCCTACCCAAAACCAAGGGTAACCAAGGGTAACCAAGGGTTGGTGGCAGCATTAAACCCTGACAACACTACAAACACCATCAAAGTCACTACAGCCCAGTCCCCAGCAACAGCAAGGCAGCCCAGGGGTCCAAGTCAGCCTGGCCTTCCCTCCCTGGCCGCCCATAACAAGGCTCATGTCACCCCTTGACCCCCGGCTTACACCAGGTCACTACTTCATACTATAACCCCACATCTCTACTCACCCTTCCTGAGCCGCGACCACCGCTGCAAACCACAGCACGAGGTGAACAGCCAAGAAAACACAGCACTTGTGCGCTAACGTCTCCTCCCCGCCAAGCTGCTGCTGCTGCTGCACAGCTGTGTTGTTGTTGTTGTTGTTGTTGTTTTAGGGCTGCGAGGATCCCTTGGGGAACACTTAAGTTATTATGACTCGCAGAGTTGCCAGATTTGGGGATTTGTTCCTATATTTGGGGATTTCGGGGCACTGATGGGGGCATGGGGACATTCACTCTCGATTTGGGACTTTTGAGGCTTCCGAAAAAAATTGTATTTTATCGCTTAAAATAATATTATTAATATGAGGTTTAAAAGAAAAAATGAGGTTAAACCGACGGCAAGGAAGAAGTAATTTGAGCTTCATTGATCCCAAAGAAGTAAGTCAAGAAATGTGGTCTCCATTGGTCCATTGGATAGTGTATTTCCTGGAATTGTAGGTCCTGACAAAATAAATCACCTAGACAAAGAATGGAGAGTACTAAGAAACACCGATCTTGCTGATTCAGAAATCAATGATGTTGAAGGCTTCTGGGAGACAGAGAAATAAAGAGTGGTGATGAAACCCCCATGTTTCCAAATTTGACAAGTTTTGTTTCTGGGCTATTGCGTCTTCCTCATTCTAGTAAAGTAAAGGTAAAGATGGGAGCATACGCTAAGCTGCGCGTGGCATGCGGTGCTCATCTCCGTGGCATTAGCCCTTAGAGCCTGTGGTGGGTGAGGACCCGTTACCCCGGGACACAGGGCTAGTGTGACTCCCGGGTTACCAAAGTTTTTTTGATTAGGCCAAAGGCTTTTGATTCATTTAAACTTCCTGTAATCCCCGTGAGTAGCTTCTATGGCCCACTGTGGCCCGCGCCGTACCCGTGGCCGTGGTGGTACGGGGCTGACGCCGTTATAGTGGACGAGAACTACGCGTTCGCTCTTTAGGTCAGACACACACACTCGGGTGCTAACACTGCACTCTTAGCCTCTCTCGCTTTACCATATACACCACACCTGTACGGCCTCGCAACACACCTGTCGCCTGTGTATCACCGTAAATAAATGACTTAGGTCAGGCTTCTTAGGCATTGAGGGTGCATCTTTTCTTTTTTAATGTTTTTTTTAACAAATAAAGGGCTATATATGTTCCATATTGTAGGATGTGCCTGAACTAAGTCAATCAGTAAGCTTTCCATCTCGTCTGTCCAGTCAGCAAGCATGTTGATGTCTTTTTGAGTTTTAGAAGAAAATGATCTTGCAATAAATAATCTATAAAGAATAAATAAATCTATAAATAAACTATAAAGCTTGCAGGATGGTAGGACCGCCCACTTGATCCCCCAGCCAATAGGAACGACGAATGGGACGGTGCCAGTCTCGATGTATTTTCGCGAGCATCAGTCCAGTCTGGACTGGACCAGGTTGGTAAACGTCGCAAAAACGCGCTAGTGGCACTGTCGCTCAGCGAGACAATCTGCCACACACCACCCGCTACTCCAAGGCACTCCACACGTCTGCACACATATATCGTCGCCATATAGGTTGGAAATGGGTGCTAAGCTCTCTGGAAAGGCACAGCTTTCTTTTTGCACCCATACAGGATGCAAGTACAGGGAGGTCCCGTTATACGAGCATTCGGTATACGAGAATCCGATGATACGAGATGTGTAAATTAGGGTCTATTTTCAATATACGAGATCGAAAATCCAATGATACGACATTCAAACTGGGGTGAGTAAAATTATCAAGTTCAAAATGCGCGCCCTACCACTCCCGGGCTGGACAAAGGGGGATTTGGTTGACCCCAGTGAGGTCACCCCTAGCAAGTCGTGACCTGAAGGGTAATTAAGCATATGGCGCGGCCTGACATTTAGGGGTAATTAGCAGGTGTGCGGCCCCAACCTTGGGACCGCAGTCAGGTCACCCTAGCAAGGCGTGACCTGAAGGGTAATTAAGCATATGGCGCGGCCTGACCTTTAGGGTTAATTAGCAGGTGTGCGGCCCCAACCTTGGGACCGCTACACTACCTTCTCTTGTATCACGGGGCGTCCCCTACATTACAACGTCTTTTTTTGCTTGTTATGCATGTTTTATGTTTAATTTATGTGCAGTTATGCTATTTTGTGTGCTATTTTCTCTTTCAGAATGCTTTTTCTACAGAATAGGTAGTACAGTGTGGGTAATATAGACGCTGTGTGTTTGTTGTGTTTGCTATAGTTCATTTTAGCTTGAAAAACATCTTTTTTTTTCTCTTTTTTTTTTTTTTAATTGATGGGGTCCTTGAACTAAACCTATATTTTACCATTAGTTATGTGTTTCGTTATACGAGATTTCGCTTTACGAGTATGCCAGGTGGAACCTAACTGCTCATATCTTCGGGACCTCCCTGTATATGCCATATCGCAAAAAACATATATCAGAAACATCCAAAATTCTTCAAGTACTATATTTTTTTCTCAGTCTACGTGTATTTGTATCAGCGCCGGCCTGGGAGGCTTCCTAAAGTGACGTCACCGAGCCGTGGTCCGTCGTCTGCTGGTCGTCAGTTGTGTTTTGAGAGCTCGGGGAATTTTACAGATTTTGAATGCGGATCATTTAAAAACGGGCGACTGGATGCAAAAAGTGACAACATATTGTTGATATACTCGATAATGGCTATATTTTGACTGCATTAAATCAGGAATGATGAAATGGTCTGGACGATTACTTTAAATGCCGCTATTACACGGGCACTTTTCTGCTCACTGAGCAGATTTCACTGAGCTGCTCAACGAAACTATTACACGGTGATCTGTGTTTTGATGAGCAAAATGCATACAGACCTGAGTGCGGTTATGATACAAATTATCATAGCACTTCCTAATACGCGGTGTTTGTTGTAATGGAGATAGCTTTATTTTGCGAGAAAAAAAAAAAAAAAAAAAAAATATACTTTGTGGTTAAAGTTAGGTTAGGTTTAATTAAAACCTTTAAGGTTAGGTTAGGTTTAATTAAAACATTTAAGGTTAGGTTAGATTTAATTAAAACATTTAAGGTTAGGTTAGGTTTAATTAAAACCTATAAGGTTAGGTTAGGTTTAATTAAAACCTATAAGGTTAGGTTAGGTTTCATTAAAACCTTTAAGGTTAGGTTAGGTTTAATTAAAACCTATAAGGTTAGATTAGGTTTCATTAAAACCTTTAAGGTTAGGTTAGGTTTCATTAAAACCTTTAAGGTTAGGTTAGGTTTCATTAAAACCTTTAAGGTTAGGTTAGGTTTCATTAAAACCTATAAGGTTAGATTAGGTTTCATTAAAACCTTTAAGGTTAGGTTAGGTTTCATTAAAACCTATAAGGTTAGATTAGGTTTCATTAAAACCTTTAAGGTTAGGTTAGGTTTCATTAAAACCTTTAAGGTTAGGTTAGGTTTCATTAAAACCTTTAAGGTTAGGTTAGATTTCATTAAAACCTTTAAGGTTAGGTTTCATTAAAACCTAAGGTTAGATTAGTTTCATTAAAACCTTTAAGGTTAGGTTAAGTTTCATTAAAACCTTTAAGGTTAGGTTAGGTTTTCATTTTAAAACCTTTAAGGTAGGTAGGTTTCNTGTTACCCAGGGCTTCTTGTGGGAACAATAAGAAAATTGCTTCAGGGGGAGGGGAACATCTATGACTTTCAACACCATGTCAAGGTGATTCAGCGTTCGGTCCACGCAGGTAACAAGGTCATTCCCATGGTGAGAGAGGACTTTTTGAGCTTAGACCTGTTGCAAGGTGTATAACCCTCCATACACCAGCCAAGCCACTCCTATTCTCTGAATGTCGCCGATTCTGCTTGACTCTGAAATATAGGGAGGGCTATCAGCTGTCTCCAAGCTACGATGGTCCTCTGCATATTCTCAGGCTTATGCCAGGTCAAGCCAAGTATGCTCCGTCGGCCTTTAACGTGTCACGAGTGCCACTCGCCCCCAAGTACCCAGCTCCCATCAAACTCCAAGCTGACAAACTCAAGGACGTCCAAGAACTTCTATCCTACATTCCGCCGAGCCACTCGGAGTATTACAAGGAACTTTTTGTGGGCAGAGGGACCTCGGTAGAGCAGCTAGACCAGCCTGGGACACCAACTCTGACTCCTCTGATATTGAGGACAACCTGCAAGACTATGCAGATGACAGTGACGGCGACAGCGACACTGCCCGACTACTCGGTGAGTGTGAATATAAAAATGTAACAATAGAATAGAGTAATACAGTAAAACCCTTCAGGCTCGCGGGTTTCAGGCTCGCGGATTTGATTACTCGCTGGTTTTCAACCCTTTTTTTTGTCTCCCTCCCAGTTGCTTGCTGCTGTACAGGGGCCTTATCCGCCCATGTATGGAGTATGTCTCACATGTTTGGGGAGGATCCACTCATACAGCTCTCCTAAACAGGGTTGAGTCAAAAGCTTTTCGTCTCATCAACTCCTCTCCTCTGACTGACTGTCTTCAATCTTTAAATCACCGCCGCAATGTTGCTTCAAAATCACGGACAAAACTTATCTGACATGAACAACCACAGGGAGGTCCCGTTATACGGGCATTCGGTATACGAGAATCCGATGATATGAGATGTGTAAAATTAGGGTCTATTTTTCAATATACGAGATCGAAAATCCAATGCTACGACATTCAAACTGGGGTGAGTAAAATTATCAAGTTCAAAATACTCCCCCCTACCACTCCCAGTCTGGACAAAGGGGGATTTGGTTGACCCCAGTCAGATCACCCCTAGCAAGCCGTGACCTGAAGGGTAATTAAGCATATGACGCGGCCTGACATTTAGTGGTAATTAGCCAGGTGAGAGGCTCCAACCTTGGGACCGCAGTCAAGTCACCCCTAGCAAGGCATGACCTGAAGGGTAATTAAGCATATGGCGCAGCCTGATCCTTAGGGGTAATTAACCAGGTGTGCGGCCCCAACCTTGGGACCGCAGTCAAGTCACCCCTAGCAAGGCATGACCTGAAGGGTAATTAAGCATATGACGCGGCCTGATCCTTAGGGGTAATTAGCCAGGTGTGCGGCCCCAACCTTGGGACCGCTACACTACCCTCTTTTGTATCATGCGGCGTCCCCTACAGTACAACGTCTTTTTTGCTTGTTATGCATGTTTCATGTTTAATTAATGTGCAGTTATGTTATTTTGAGTGCTATTTTCTCTTTCAGAATGCTTTTTCTACAGAATAGGTAGTACAGTGTGGGTAATATAGACGCTGTGTGTTTGTTGTGTTTGCTAGAGTTTATTTTAGCTTGAAAAACGTTTTTTTTTTTTAATTTTTTTTTTATTGATGGTCCTGCAACCAAACCTGTATTTTACCATTAGTTATGTGTTTCGTTATACGAGATTTTGCTTTAGGAGTATGCCAGGTGGAACCTAACTGCTGGTATCTTTGGGCTCCCTGTATAACACTGCCCCCGCCATTCACGCAGCCCAGCAGCGTGCCTTTCCCAGGGTGACAGGGAGTTTCCTACACAGATTGTTTCGTACACAGGTTTTGTTGGTTGTTTCGTACACTGATTTTAAGTCTTTTCGTACATACAGTTTGCGTGGATAATCAGTGCGCGCCTCCGAAAAGTGAATGTTTACACGTATGACGCACCATGTTTATAACAAAATAATGTAGAATATCAACACTTACAATTGTAGTTAGTATTTCGTTGCGTAGCCCTTCCTCTTGATGACCCTTTGAAGGCGACGTGGTACACTGTCAGCAAGATTTTGAAGGAACTCAGGCTTAAATTCTTCCCAACACTTGCGGAGCTCCATTTCAAGCTTGGGGAGTGTAGAGGTGTCACGTGAGCGGAGTTTGCCTTTAATGATGGCCCAAAGATTTTCTATGGGTGATATATCGGGAGAATTACCTGGCCAGTCATCTATTCTCCCAATCTTGCAGTCATCAAGCCACTGTATCACATCTCGAGCTATGTGGCAGGATGCTCCTTCCTGTTGGAAAATCTGTGCCTGTGTCTTTTCAAAGCAGGCCTCCAGGTGGTCATTTAAAAGATCAAAATACACCACTTTGTAATCAGTTGTGTTCTTTGGGAAAATAACTAAGTTCCCAATACCATGAAAAGTAAAGCCACCCCACACCATTAAACTGGGAGGGTGTTTTGTGGTCTTTCGTGTGTAGCGAGGCTCGGTGGGGTCTGAGCCGGGACGACGGTACACTTTTGCTGGTCCTCCTCCACTCACACAAAATGTGCTTTCGTCACTCCACAGCACAGCCCGCCACTTGTCGAGAGGCCAATCTCTGTATTTCTTTGCAAAGTGAAGCCTTTTCTTCCTTTGGCGGTCATTTATCAGTGGCTTATTCCGCGCCCGGTAACACCTTTAGCCAAGGTCACGTTTCAAAGTTTCCTGTACAGTACGAAGCGACACATTACCAAGAAGAGTATGATTTTCCTCCTTCAGTTCTCTGGCTGTAAGGCTAGGATTGGCATCAAGCTGTCGCCTTAACACGCTCCTGGTTCTGTTACACGTTTTTTTTGGTTTCCCAGGTTGTTTTTTTGGGAGCGGGAGATTCACCTCTCCGCCAGCCTTAAATCAGCGGATCAAATTTGCAGTTAAGCTTTAGCCTTTAAGCTTGCAAATTTTCCTTTATTTTTTGATCCCAGCCTTGAAAAAATCAAGATTGCTTAAAATCTTTGGGCCATCCTTATGTTTCCAAACCCTTTATGAACAGAAAAAAACAGGCTAAACAGGGATGTGGGGGAACGTGCAGGCTAAAAGACCCAAATCACGCAAATGTCAAACCGCCTAGGAGGAGAAGAGGGAGGGAAACCCTCCCTCCCACACACCGGTGAGTTGCAAGTGATGTACGTCGCTGTCGAAAACATTCATGCCTTCGATTTTTTTATAGCTTGGGAAGCAACTTTAAATCTGCGCGGAAATCTCGATGAACGGTTCTGGGTAAAATCACCGCGCAAGCCTGTACCTGGTTCATTTCGTAAAGTGTCAAGTTTCAATTGAGCTGAGTATACGAAAGATATGGTTTATATAGACTACGAAACAACCTAGAACAATTCAAAACATTTTGAAAATCACCCTTTTTTCAGGTTGTTTTATGTTTTGTATTGCAAATATAACTGTTTGCGCATTTGTTTCAAGTTTTTCTTGGCGCGACGACAGACAGCAGCTCATCCCCTTTTCGGGCGAAGGACTAAACTGCCAGATCTTTAAACTGAAAGAATTTTTTTCATTTGGCAGAGGAATTTTTTTATTCCAAGCATCTTCCGCGCTAAAAATAGAGATTTGTTTTATTTTCCCTCTAATTTCCCGAATTTCCCAGTGGCGACTAATGTTGGGTTAAAATATTTGCTGGCGACTTTACTGTAGGGGGTATAAAAAACGTCGCCATCGTTTTATTTTTATAATTTTTTCATTTGACCCCAAATTGAGCAGAAAAATCCTAGATACTGGTGAATCCTATGGTGCTATCACAGGCGTAGGAGCGACTGTCTTCTTCAGGAAGGCAAGGTGAGGCGGATGACGGGGGTTTTTTGAGAGGGGCGGGGAGGGGGAGGCCGCCGCCCCCCCGCCAAGGTGGGTTGGGCGGCTTAAACGTTTATCACTCGTTTTTAACAATTAGTGTTTTGGGTGAGAGTTAATCCACGTTTCTTTATTAAATCAATGTAGCCCCGTGTGCCCCTTTTAAATAAGGGTGATTTAAAGAGTTTTTGAGGGGTGACTGTGGGCCGAGCTGGCGGGGGCAAGAGTGACGGAAAAAACTTGCCGCGAATCCAATAGCGATAGGGGAAATTTTTTAAAAGTCAATTTTTTTTTCACGTCTTTTGGGGGTATTCGCCTTTTATTAGAAACGTCGTGGCAAATTTTCAGGCAAATGGGTGGAATTTAGAGGTGGCGGATCGATTTTGAACTTTTCCCTCTTTTCGCCCGGGTCATGACCACGAGAAAGAAAAACTGAAGTTGGCTTTTGGCCCCTAGTGTTTACTATCACAGGAGCAAAATTTCCCACCCGGGAGCGTTTTACGACGATTTTTTACGCACACAAGGAAGAGAAGAAGAGGTTTTGCGCAGAGTGCAGGAGGCTGCAAAGGGGGGTCCTCGATTTGGACACGAGCTAGGACCCCCACCTCGCAAAAACTAGGTGGAGGAAGATTACGGATTTTTTCGACGAGTGGAAGATCCTGAGCAAAAGCAAAAAATAATCGGGAGTCCCCCTCCCAAAAAAACAGAAGACCTTCCAAGAAATTTCCCAGACCTTTTGGACATCCCCCACTCCGACGCCCTCACTCTAGCCCTTTCCGAAGACAAGGAATTCTTTTTCCCCAGCGGGGAGAAGGGGGAGGGGGGGTTTCGATGGCTGGTCTAGCAAGAAGCTGAAAGAATGGGTTTGCCGGTGAAAACTCTCTCTACGTGCCGTCAACAGACGCCTAAGGAAAAGGGGGGGGTGGAGCTGCAGCGTCACGTCGAGTCATCAAGTCCAGCCAACGCTGCCAACACTCGACTTCTTTTTCCCGAGCCGGGGTCGTTTCTCCACCAAAGCGTTTGAGGACAGGGGGCACGAAGCCGCCCTTTCCCCCCTGATCTCGTCGGAGCCTTGACAAAAAAGGGGTCAGTAGCGCCAACCCCTTTCGAATTGTGGCGGCTACGGCAAAGTTTGGGCAACGACCAAAAAGAGTTGGAATCCCGAGCATTCGACAGGCAAAGCGAAGTACAGGCCCCATTTGGGGCAAAAGGACACAAAGAGACTTTCAGTCCTCTTACCTTTTCATTGGGACGGGGAAGATCCTTCCTAGGAAGAGGCACTCGCGCCGAAAGACTCCCCCATCTTCGTCAAGGAGAAGGAGTGGAGAAGCCCCAAAGGGGTCCCGAAACTGCACCCGGAACTGGTGATGCCGCCGTACAGCGTGTTCGAGGCTTAGAAGACTGGGGGGCCAGGAACGAGTGGGCGATGTGCTTCGAAAAAACCAGTCCCAACATGGAGCCACAATGGTGTAGCACCACTTGCAAAAAAGAAGATGGCCGACCCCTCGTTTATTGCTTGCCCATCAGTCCACGAACTTGCCTTAAAAAGGCCTTTTTAGTGTTTGGGGTATCTTCTGGTCCGAGATCACCTCTTCTCTCGCTTCAAGGATACTGGTTTACATCAACCAGCGGCAAAAAAACCCTCCCACCAGCGAAGATTGCGGAGACTCTGGTTCCAAGAGGGACGATCTCTTTAAAGGGTTTGAAACGTCGCTTCAGACAAAGCACCCCCCGTGACGACTATGGGAAACTCGCCGAGCGAGACCCTTTTCCTCGGGGGCTTTCCCAAAGGCCTCGATCCAAGCCCGGAGCGTTTCATCGAGCGCGTGGATGGCGCGTATCATTACGCTTGAAGATGATCTTGTTTCGGGAGCAGCTGACTGGAGTCGTCACACCTCGAGAAATGTCAGCCCTCCGCTTTTCTCATCGTTCGCAACCGAGTCTACATCCTGCGAGGTTCAAATCGCGGTTCCTCCTACCTCCGCCAACGTCTTGGATTCGCAAAAGGAACCCTTCCATTACCACGACGAAATTATTCGGAAGGCCGCTTACCACTCGAGCCGCCATTTCTGGTACTTTAGCGAAGATCTCATTGGCCCGTCATGTTCGACTCAGTCTCCCTGCCCGACAAACAAGCAATTGTTTTCAGGGGCCCTTTTCTACGATGAAGGAGCCCAGGAACCCCCCAAACGAATAAACCTCCCATCATCACAGGTTCCGCGGCAACACGCCCTCCTTCGACGAAAAAATTCCCCCCGCTTTCGAAGTCTTGTTATCAAAACCGACTTCCCGCCGCCAACCCCCGGAAATGGCAGGAAGAGGAATCGTACGTCCAGGCTGCCGCCGAAGAGGGACTGCGTCGTCAACGACACGCCCAGCGAAGGGGGTGGCGCTCACCAGTCCTTTAACCTCCCGGCGACCCAAAAAAAAGGAACAGCGCCAGTTCCTCTTCCCAAATTGTGGAGGCCCCCGCCATCAACAGCCCGGACCCGAAGGTTCCCTTCCCCGGCCAAGCCGGCCACAAGAGTGGGGTGGCTCCCATGATACCCCCCCCCCCCCCCCGGGGGGCTAATACTCACCCAAAAGGGGGACCGCAGCCCTGGGGGGAAGGGATGTCCCGGGTTTCCGCTTTCAAGAGGTGAATCCCCCCTTAATAGGCCCGTGCAAAGGGGAAAAAACAAAGTTTTAATCCCCACCCCTAAATATCAAACCCATTTAGGTCAAACTTTGCATACATGGTTTTTTGCATAGAGACCATTTCACCAAAATAGGAAGAAAAAAATTCAAACTTTTGATTTTATTGGCCCCTGCGGGGCCGCCCCCTATCAAAAATATTCATATTTTAACACACATACACACTTTACCACCCAAACACTAGCAACACAGGCTCTTATTAATATCTTACTATTGATACATTAAAAAAACAGGGAGGGGCCGTTATACGGCATTCGGTTTCGAGAATCCGAGAACGAGATGTGTAAATTTGGGGTTTTTTTCAAAAACGATCGAAAATCCAATGTCGACATTCAAATGGGGGGAGTAAAATTATCAAGCTCAAAATGGCGCCCTACCACTCCCAGGTGGACAAAGGGGGATTTGGTGACCCCCGGAGGTCACCCCTAGAAGTGTGACCGAAGGGAATTAAGCAATGGGAGCCTGACATTTAGGGGGAATTAGCAGGTGTGCGGCCCAACCTTGGACCCAGTCAGGCACCCCTGCAAGGGATGACCTGAAAAAGAATTAAGCAAAGGGCGGCCGACATTTAGGGGTAATTAGCAGGTGTGGGCCCCAACCTTGGGCCGCGTAGGTCACCCCTAGCAAGGGATGACCCCGAAGGGTAATTAAAATATGGCGCGGCCCGACCTTTGGGGTAATTAGGGAGGGTGGGGCCCCAACCTGGGCCGCTACATACTTCTCTTGTATCACGTAGGTCCCCCACATTACATCGTCTTTTTGCTTGTTATGCATTTTTATGTTTAATTAATGTGCAGTTAGTTATTTTGGTGCTATTTTCTCTTTAGATTGCTTTTTTTTACAGAATAGGTAGTACAGGTGGGTAATATGCGCTGTGTGTTTGTTGTGTTTTCTAGAGTTTTTTTAGCTTGAAAAACGTCTTTTTTTTTTTCTTTTTTTAAATTTTGGTCCGGAACCAAACCTATATTTTCCATTAGTTTGTGTTTTGTTTTTACGGATTTCATTTTTGAGATGCCAGGTGGAACCCAACTGCTGTATCTTCGGGGGCCTCCCGTACTTAAACGCAAGCATTAAAAATAAAACGAATTGTTTTAGATACGGGGACAGAAGGTGGAGAGGCGTTGGCCCTGCCATTTTCCGGAAAAAATTTTATCGCGGGTTGTTATTGGTCGAGAAGTTTTAAAAAAAATGCTTTTCATTTGGGGTGATGGAGACGCCTTTGCCCGTCACAACCCTTCCCACTCATTTTCGACCTACCGAGGGGGCTTTTTAATCAGCTTTGTAGCTTCCGCATTTGGGAAAGTAGATCTAGGTAGTGCGGAAAAGGGGGTTTTTGTGGCCATACTACCTCGTGTGGCTTTTCCCCAGGGTTGTGAATTTTGTAGGGCCCCATTTTCGTACGAGCCATCAGAATTTATATTTCAGATTGATTTTCGTACAACCCTTTGGGAAAATCATATAGTCGGTAAAGATTTAATTTTTTAAAAAACTTTTAATTTACTTTAGTAAATAACTTGGGAATTTTTCTCACCCCGTTTAATGTGGAAATTTGGATTTCGATCTCGTATATTGAAAAAAGACCCCAATTTTCACATCCCCGTATCATCGGATTTCGTATATGAATGCTCGTATAAAGGGACCCCCCCTGTACCTTTTGTGTTTTTGCCCAAAAACCCCCCTTCAAAAATTTTTCCATCGCCATGGGACCAAGCCCTTTCCACTGCAAGTATTGCCATATTTTGAGCCTACTTATCAAATTTATTAACAGTTCGGCTACCCAAAAAGGGCGACAGACAGACAGACAGAAGAAGAACGCGGTACCCATAGTATATTAGTGTGTTTCGTAAGATCAAAATTTTAGGATCGATCAAAGACTTGGCAATTAAAAAAAGTAGGAGAAAACTTTTCACATTTTAAATAAAGGGAAGTCTAAAAATAAACAATGTGCGAGGCAAATCTAGGCGGGGCATTTGCAAGTAAAGCCCGCCCCTATATCGTGTTTGCCCGCCATTTCTTTTTTTTCAAAAGCTTATTTCTGTATTTTCAAAGGGTTTTCGGGGCTAATAGCGTGGGGTCGGGCTACATGGGGCTGCAGTCTACGCTCCCCCAACGGCGGTCTAAAAGATCCACCTGACCCCACCTGATCTGACCCGACTACCCCCTAGCTTTTAAAGTGCATTCTAACAAGCAACCTGACCTTCCCCGACTAAGTACCGGGACCCCCCTGAACCTTATAAAATAGGAATAAACGGGAATGTTCGTATCCTCCTAAAATTTTAAGGCGAAAACCAGTCGCCACATGAAACCCCCTACAAAGCGTTAAAAAATTCTACCAAGTGTCATCTTGACAGAAGAAACAATGGTTAAGTTTTTTTGTGGCAGCAATCTTTGGACCCACCACAAGGAGCAGAGCCCTGGCATCCCTGTGGTAGTGTTAGGGAAGAAAAAAAAATGACAGGGGGGGGGAAGTACTCTACTGTATAATAGACAATATCATATAGCAACAGTAAGTTGCAGCCTGAAGTGTAAGAGTGTAGTGTAAGAAATTTAGACCGCACGCTATAGTGCAAGTGTCCCGGTAGACTGCACGCTATAGTGCAAGTGTCCCGGTAGACTGCACGCTATAGTGCAAGTGTCCCGGTAGACCGCACGCTAGTGTAAAATGTCCCGGTAGACCGCACGCTATAGTGCAAATGTCCCGGTAGACCGCACGCTATAGTGCAAATGTCCCGGTAGACCGCACGCTATAGTAGCACCGATTTCTCTTACTATTTAAGGATCATAATTATTATTACAAGGATCTTTCTTTGTATGAGAGGCTTATATTATCATTATCTGGCTCTCTCTGGTACAAGTCAGCCAGTGTTATGAGCAGTAAACTTCCGCCCGCATCATGTGCTGCGGGAAGTAATGCACGCATCGTAATGCCTAGTGTGGACACACACCCGTTCTGCATCACTTCCCGCATCACATAATGCGCATCGTAATGCCTAGTGGACGCACCTTAAAACTAACCTAACTTGAACCTTACCTAACTTAACTTAACTTAACTTAACCTAACCTTACCTTACCTGAACTTTACCTAACCTAACCTAACCTTACCTAACCTGAACCTTACCTGAACCTTACCTAACCTAACCTGACCTAACCTGACCTAACCTAACCTAACCTGTAACCTCCTAACTGGGTCCAATTATAAAGTTTAATAAAATACCAAACCCCGAGAATAACCTCCTAGCCACGGATGCGCACGGAAACTTACTCCGAAACAAAAGTGATGCAGGTCACAGGAAGAGGAAGAGGGAGGCATTTTGTAAACAAGGTCGACATATTCCTCCTCCCACTAAAATGTTCTATATCTCCGAAACTATTGATTGACTATGGAAAGCTCAGAGAAAAATGTCTCTTAGAATACAATAAGGTAAACAAAAACCATGCCCCCAATTGTGTAGGGAAGTTTGGTGCTGTCGTAAAATAATACCAAAGGTTAGGTAGACGGGGTTTTTTTTTTTTTTTTTTTTTTTTTTTTTTTTTTTAGTTAGGTAAAGGTTAGGAGGTTAGGTGTAGGTTCAATTTTCTTTTTTTCCTTTTTGTCATTTTTGTAACAAAAAAAAATATAATAATAATATTTGCGACCGAAACGGTTAGCAGATTCATTCAAAACACTATAACACACCAGAAAAAATTGTTTCGTCCACCAAAGTGAGTTCGGTTTTCATCTGGATATTTACCAAATAAAACAACGAAAAAAATGGTATTATTCTAGTGTTTGCCCGTACTCCCCCTCTCCCACAAAACTATCTGGGGGACCTGGGGGAATGCGGGATATTTGGCTGGGGTACAAAATATGCGTCACAACCACATAGTTTTTAAGTTAGGGGGGTTCAAAAAATTCACTAGATCTAAGGAAAATTCATTGGATTTCTTCTGAGTCCAGAGACATGTGAACCTGACGATGGGTTCATAAAAACACCGGATCTGACCGGATCTGAGCAGTAAACACCGGCGAATAGGGCCAAAGGGGTTTTAATAGTGTCTAAAAAGAGGATATATACATGACATTAGGCGTAGTTGTATCATAGTTTATCAAATATCGATATTAAGAGATAACTTGTAACACGGGCATTTTATATTGAACAGCGATCTGTCATTTTGTGTCTTCGGTAATAATGGACGAGAGTTTCCGCGGTCGTTTTCAGAGACACCAACTATTTTTTCTTGGCCCTACAATAGGTACTTGTTCTAATGGAGATATTTTTATTTTGCGCAAACCAAAAAAAAAAAAAAAAAAATAAAAAAAAAAAATGAAACCTAACCTAACCTTGTTTTAATGAAACCTAACCTAACCTTAAAGGTTTTAATGAAACCTAACCTAACCTTAACCACAAAGTATAAGTTTTTTTTTTTTTTTTTGCAAAATAAACTATCACCATTAGAACAAGCACCTATTGTAGGCCAAGAAAAATATTTTGGTGTCTCTGAAAACGACCGCGAAACTCTCGTCCTTATTACCGAAGACACAAAATGACACGATCGCTGTTCAATATAAAATGCCCGTGTTACAAGTTATCTCTTAATATCGATATTTGATAAACTATGATACAACTACGCCTAATGTCATGTATATATCTCTTTTTAGACACTATTAAAATCCCTTTGGCCCTATTCACCTGTGTTTACTGCTCAGATCCGGTCCGATCCGGTGTTTACTGCTCAGATCCGGTCCGATCCGGTGTTTACTGCTCAGATCCGGTCCGATCCGGTGTTTTTATGGACCGCCTGACGATTCTCACATAATGATGACTTTATGTCGAAAACCCCCAGCCCCCCACTAGGAGGGTAGGTTAGATGAGGGTAGGTTAGATTTGGTTAGTTAGGGTAGGTTACATTTGAGTAGGTTGGTTAGGTTAGTTTTACTTAGGTTAGGTTATCGGGGGGTCAACCCCCCCGCTAGGTTAGGTTAATTTTAGTTGGGCAAATTTCTCTAGATATAAGGCAATAACCCAAAGATCTAGGGAATTTAACCCCCTACCAACTCTAAATTACGTGTTTCCGACGCTAATATTTGTTCCCCACCCGAAAACCCCGCGTACCCCAGGTCTTGACTTGTTTGGGGGAAAGGGGAGAGTATGGCAAACACTAGAACTTTCCCAAAAAAAAATTATATAAGAAAAAAAAAAGTAACAAAAAGTAAATTCGGACAATTCCTTCAACACCTACCCCCCAAAATCCCACAAAATCCCAAAAATCCCACAAAAAACAGATAATTCCACAGAAACTCACCGAAGTCCCCTGAAATATGGAGCAAACAAACACGTCTTTACATAACCCTTGACTAGCTCGTGAACCACCGTCGGGTTAGGACGTTTTCGCTCTGTGGACTAGACTTTTCCCCGGGCACCGGTTGGGTTGGGGTGCGCGCGCCCCTGCCGGCTCGTTAAACCTTAGGTTTAGTGCCTTCTCCCGTCCACTGTGTTCCCTGGTCCTGCCGTCCTTCGGCGGCCTTGGCCGCCGCCATCCCTGGTCTTTGCCTGGGTTTCGGGGCGACATGGACGTAGACCAGGAATTCCCTGCTCTCCCCAAACAAGCGCGGCCCGCCCTCCCCGCCCAGGGAAGCCCGGAAAGCCCAACGCTCCAACTCAGGAACAACAGCAGCAGCCCCAAGAGCAGCAGCAGCACCCCCGGGTCCAGCAGCACTGGCCCAGGTTCCACTGCAGCTGCCCCAGGATCCACTGCAGCTGCCCCTGGAGCCGCAGCATCCCCCGGACACAGAAACTAAGGTTACTTTCCTGCTCCGGGCCCTGTATGGCGCCCGTGTTTTTCTCTCACCCCGGCCGGGTCTCTCATGCACTTCATACCACCCTTTTGGGCAGTACATCATTGGGGGGGGAGACCCGCTCCCTAGGTAATGGATCAGCCTTGGTGGTGGCGCCTGTGGGAGAGTGTCATCCCCAAGGTGCCCATCCTACCGGACGTCACCTTCACCCTAGGGGACTGGCAGTTATTTTGCCGGCCGTACCGAGAGGGCCGGTGCCCTGGCGCAGTATGGGAAGGTGGGTCCCCTCTCTGAGGAAAAATTAAGGCCCTTTTGAGGAGATCCGCAGTACCCTGAGGGCCCTGGACGGCAGTGACATCGGGGGAGGTCTCGGGGATCCCCCCCGAAGCCTGCCCCGCTCCACCAGGGGTAGGTGGACCCGTCTCAAGGTGACAGGTTCCTTACCATCAAGGGTGGCATTGGCCAGCTGGTGTTCTGGCCACACCCTACCTGCTCCCGATCCCCCGGGTTGCCCTGCCTGTCAAAAGGGTTTGGCCACTCCATCAACACCTGCCGATCTTCCGTGCGCTGCGGCCGCTGCAGCGGCCCCCATCTGAGCCAAGGGGCGGAAGCTGCCTGTGACGGGCCCTTCCGCTGTTTTCAGTGTGGGGGCATCATGGCCCAGGTCTGCCCACTGCCCTTTAAAACCAGGAGGCCCAACAACTGTACGGCAGGCTGGTCCAGGAAGGGATGCCCCTTCCTGACATCAACAGTCGTCTGCGGCTCTCCCACTCCCGACATTCCGGCCACCTCCTCCATCACGACCTCCCACTATGCCATTCCCTATGGCTGCATCACCACCCAGGGCCGTCCACCCCGATATCGCTTATTCCTCTGTTCCCCGGGGGAACGGGTACACTGTATTACAGGACCTAACGGAGGATGATGACCCTCCCCGGGACCCTCTTCCCCTTCTCCTCCTTTCCTCGCGGCCGTTCCCCGAGACCCAGACGCTATGTACGATCGGCCCCGCCAGCCGGCTGCCCAGGGCCCGCTGTGGGGTTCATATTCTCCTGCCTCCCCTGGGGAACCCACCCATTCACGACAGAGGGGGAAAAGTCCACCATCCGCCCGTCCTTCCTCTTCTCGGGAGGGGATGCCGTGCCTGCCTCCTCTGCCCCCCGTGCTGCTTTCTCGGCCCCAACGCCTTCCCGGGGCCACCCCCACCGCCCAACACGCCTAAATTGCGACCCCCTCCGCATCCTGTTCCGTCCATGACAAGACACAACGTCATGCCGCAGATATTCACCCTTCTCATGGAAGTTTAAATCGCCTTTACCACCAGGGCTCGTCAGCCCCGCCTACTAGCCAGTCTCTGGCCAGCACTCTCCTCCGTCCTCAACGTTTTCCTCCATTGCTAGGCCTCTCCCTTTCCCTGGGAATGCCCGTTCCCTGCTGGGGGAAACCCCCGAGTTCAAGAACCTACTTGGGGGAAACTTTACCTGCGGTGGTTGGGTTGTGTGAGACGTGGCTCCCCCCCCACCTCTCCCTCAACCTAACCCGGGCTACACCATCATCCGGAAGGACAGACCCCAGGGCGTGGAGGTGGCGTCCTCCTTGCAATTCACGACTCCCTTGACCATTCCCCCCTTGCCCTCCCCCCGTGGCAGCACGGCCACCTCGAAGTGGTCGCAGCCAGGGTTGCTACGCAACAGGGTGATTATCCATAGCGGTCTGCTACAACGCTGATGGTGCCACACTACGGGAACTGACTCACTTTTTTTCCCCTCCTTCCTCCGCCTGTTGTAAATCATGGGTGACTTTTAATGCCCCATCAAGGTGCTGGGAACCTGCCCTCCCTCTCCACCTCACCAACACCTCCGGGGGGGCGCTCTTTCAGCTCATCCTTGACTCGCCTCGCCTGCCCCTTCTTTCACCCCCGGGTCTGCCTACCCGTTACCATCCCCAAAACGGGTGCCTTCTGTTTGGACCTATTCCTTGGGGACCCAGCCTTCAGTGCCATGACCGTCACCACTGGCCCTTACATGGGGAGTGATCACCTTCCCTCCTCGCCTCCTTCCCTGCCGTCACTGCCAGGCCCACCCGGTTTTGCCTGCCTCGTGGGAAACTCACGCCTTCGGCTGGCCCCTCTACGAGGCGGCACTCCACGACCCACCGGATCTCTCCTCCCTTCCCCTGGAGGACGCCGCTGCCTCCCTTTCCACATTCCTGGAGGACGCGGGAAAGGCTGCCTTCCATCTCTCGACGCGTCGCGCCCCTCGCCGTCCGGGCAATCTTGGGGGAACGACGACTGCGCCCAGGCAGTCAGGCCCGTAGGAGGGCATGGAACCTATGGCGTCGAAGGCCCACACTACAGCTTGGGGCTCAATATCGAGACTCGATGCCATATGTGCCAGGACCATCCTCCTTGCCCAAGGGAAGGCGTGGGGCTCCCACTGCGCTTCCCTCTCTCCATCCCCCTCCACAAAGCGAAACGTGGGATTTTTTCCACTCCATGGAGGGGAAAAAACCAACGCCTCTCACTGCCCCTGAAGGATGGTGCCAACCCCCTCCTAGATGACCCCGAAGGCTGCATTGCTTGCCCGCACACTATCAGGACAAGATTGGTCTCCGGTCTCCCTCGCGTCATCCCTTACCATCAATGCGGCAATAAATACTGCTGTTCCCTTTCCCCTGGCATCCCCGGCACTCACCAGTCCTTTCACAACTGATGAGATGGACCGGGCTTGTCCACCTTAAGACCGGGGAAAAAATGCGGGGCCCGGGGTAATGTGCCGTATGAGTTCCTGCCTTCACATGACACCTCCCTTGAAGTCCACGGCACTTCCCTCTTCAACACCAGTTGGCTTCGGGGCGTCCTTTCCTACGTCTGGAAATCCTCCACCCTGCTACCTATACCCAAACCCGGGAAGGACCCACACTCCCGTCCACATACCCCCTATCGCTCTCCTCTCCTGCGTGGGTAAGCTCCTGGAGCGACTGGGGGGCCACTCGCCATCCTGGTGGCTGGAGGATGGCCCTCTCCTGAGAGAGGTCCAGTGTGGCTTCAGGCCCCGCAGGAGCACCCTAGATGTCCTGGCGCAGCTGGAGTATACACTCTGCGATAATTACCGGGGTAGGGAGGTCATGACCTCCCTCTTTGTAGATCTAGAGGGAGCATTTGACTCTGCGTCTCACGAAGGCATCCTCCGTAAGTTGGCTTTCCATGGGAATCACGGGACCCACCCTTTGCCTGGCTCCCCGGGCATTCTTTGTCAGGCCGGTCTTTTCAGGTTGCGGTTTGGTGCCTCCACCCCCTCCTTCCCGTCCAATGCAAGAGAGGGTGCCGCAGGGTTTTCCCTCCTCAGCCCTTTGCTGTTCAATGTCTCCTCTCAGACCTCCACATTCCCCCCCCCACTCTCACCTTCTTATCTATGCAGACGACATTAAACCCTCATCAGCAGAGCCCAAAACTCCCGGCCCAGGCACAGCTATGCTTGCAGGAGGCAGCGGATACACTACATGACTGGGTGAGGACATGGGGGTCTCTCAATTAATGCTCCCCAAAGCTCCCTTATGTGCTTCACCCTCAAGCCTGTCCGCTCTTTAAACCCCCTGTCACCCTTAGTGGCTCCCCGGTGCCTTACACAAGGTTCCCACACCTTCCTCGGTATGCGGCTGGATGGTCCCCGCCTGACCTGGTCTCATCATATTGAGTACCTCCGTCCACCTGCAACAGGGCGCCTCAAAAATCATGAAGCGGGGGGCTGGTTTTCCGCTGGGGGGCCAGTCGTGACCCCCCTTTTGCACTACTACCAAAGGGGGGCCATCAGATCTAAGGTGTCCTATGGCAAACCCGCATTTATGGCCTCAGCGGGGCCCCTTTCCACCCTCAGGAAACTGGACATCCTGCAAATGCGGCCCTGAGGATCTCCATGGGGGCAATGAGGTCCTCACCTGTCATCGCCCTACACGCCCGAGAGCGGTATCCCCCGTTGCAAAGGTACACAGGAGGGAGACCTATGTAGCCAGTACCACCCACACATGTCCCTCCCACCATCCCCCCCCCTCGCCACTCTCTATGCCAACTCCGGTGGTGGATCTCACACTCAGTCTGGCTTCTGGAAACCTCACCCCTACTGGTCCGTGCATGTGGCCACTCTGGGCTGACCTGCCACCACCTCCTACTCAGCCCATCAGCCACACTCCCCGGTCCCATCCTGGTGGGCATTTCCCCGTTGTTGCCCTGACTATCCAGATTTCCTCCCAAACTTAGCTAGCGTCCTGGCAGCCCTTTATTCCGTCAACTCGACACGTCACTCTAAACCACACCCCCCTTAAGTCTTTACTGACGGCTCTCACTCCCCCCATTCCGGGCTACAGCGCTGCGTCTATGACCACCTCCCAGCCCCAACATCTGCAGGACGTGCGGCTGCCCCCTGAAACCCGGGGTTCCCGACGGCAGAACTCTTCGCCATTCCCCCAGGCTGTGTCTTACCTGCCCCCCACCTAGCCCCAGCCAGAGTTTGATCTACACAGACTCTCTCCCTTCCTCACTTCCCCTCCTCCCCCTCCCCCGTTATTTTCTCCCCCTCGCCCGTTCCTCCACACCTGGTTTACTCCCTGCAACGGCTACTCCTCTCCCTCACCCCAGTGGGCTGGAAGATCACCTTGCAGTGGGTGCCTTCCCACTGCAATATCCGGGGCAACGAGGTAGCTGATGCTGCTGCAAAGATGGCCACTCTCGGATGTAAAAAATCACCCCCCTCCCGCTGCCGCTCTCCACCGCCAAGCGTCCATTTTTAATGTCTGCCGCTCCGCCTGGGATAGGTCGCTCGGCGAACGCCCCCCGTGCCACCTCCAGGGTCAATATCGTACCGACTCCTCCCGCAGCCGTGGATAAGACAAACGTTTCCCCCGTCTTGGATGTCGCCCTCACCCGCCTGAGGATCGGTCATCACAACCTCAAGAGACACCCGCAATCGGTCTTGCAGCTCACGCCCGACCCCTACTGCCCCCTGGTGCAGGAACGTCCCGGAGTCCTTGACCACTTCCTGCTGCAGCTGTCCTCGCCCCCACTCCCACCGAACCCAAGCTATCACGTGGTCAACTCCTCGCCCTGAACGTCACCACCTTTGACCTGCCCACCCCTGCTGGCCGCCGCTGCCGTCCCATCACGACGCCCCGCCCTCACCGCCTCACCTGTGCCTTCCTGAGGAAGACTAATCAACTGCCGACTGTGATTAAATTTACGCTGTCACCAGGGCGAATATCGGGCGATTTCGACATCACAGCCCTTCAACAACAACAACAACCCAAAATAACCTTAATTAAAGGTGACACAAGGTTAACTACGCGCTATAAAGATGTTGGAGTGTATGATAGTACTCACTCGTTAGGTATTTGGGTCCTTCGATGATAACTACGTCGTCATCGTCCGAATTGTAACTATTGTCCACGTGCATTTGTTGGGGTGTCGGCCATCTTGGTGCTGTGGGAAGGCGCGAGCACGAGCACGAGTTTGTGACTTTCTCTCTCTGTCTGCTATTTCTCTCTCTGTCTTTTCTGTCCCCTCGATCTGTCTCTTCTATCGTCTGTCTCTGTCTTTCTCTCTGTCTGTCTGTCTGTCACTCTCTGTCTGTCTGTCACTCTCTGTCGTCTGTCACTCTGTCCTGTTGTCTGTCTCTCTATCTCTGTCTGTCGATCCATCTGTCTGTCTCTCTCGATCTGGGCTGTCTATCTGTCTGTCTCTGTCTTCTCTCTGTCTGTCTGTCTGTCACTCTGTCTGTCGTCACTCTCTGTCTGTCTGTCCCCTCTGTCTGTCTGTCTGTCTCTTCTATCTCTGTCTGTCGATCCATCTGTCCTGTCTCTCTCTCGATTGTCTGTCTGTCTATACCAGAGGTCGGCACCCAGAATTCGAGAAGAGCCAGTTTCTTCAAACTTGGCAAAGAACAGTGTTGATGGAGCCGCAGTATAAATTCTGAATGAAAATTACGAAACAATGAAATGTTCCTCATCCATAAGGTAATTGGTACTTTCAACCAGAAAAGGGGTATTTTGTGCGTCCCCTTGCAAGTAAATGAACTTATTTAAGCTCCGCCCCTGCTTGCCTCACAAAATACGATTGTAGCGCTGCCAGACGCTTCTACAGACGGAGCCGAAGGAAAAAGTATCTTTACAGTCACGGGAGAGCCAGAAGACCTCGCTTCCCCAACCCTTAAAAAAAATTTAACCAACTGTAATTCGAAGAGTGGGAAAATCATGGTAATCATTGGCCAATGGAAGACAGCAAAAATTTTATCTTTTCCCTTTTATCATTTTTTCCTCTCTTCTTTTTTTCCCCTTTTTCCCTTCCCTTCCCTTTTTTTTTCCATTTTTTTCCCTTTCCCTTTCTTTTCCCCTTTTTTTCTCTTCTCCTTTTTTCTCTTTTCGCCCCTCCCCCAAATCTCCAGGCGTTCGCCCTTTTCGGCGGGACCGCTTAGGTTGGGTTTAGGAAGGTTAGAAAAAACGTTAGGTTAGGTTGGGGAAAGGGGTTTGGGATTGTGGGCCCAGCGGGAGTAACTTTGGGGTGGGAATAACAATGGGGGTTTTTTCAAAAAAAATCCTGTGGTTATTTTTTCGGAGTTTAAGCCATGGTTAGAGAGCCCCCAACCCTTCCCAAAAATGGGCCCGGGGGAACGCAGGAAACCCTGAGGGGCCACCTCACCTCCCCCTCTCTGGAGGATTGGGGAAAGGTGTTCGTTTTACCCCCCTTATGTACATTTTTTGGGTGAACATTCCTGGTAAGTTATGACAAAAGTACCAGTTACTTTGGGCATTTTTAAAGTAATTAAAACTATTGGGCCCCGCCCGGGGTTTTTGGGTCTGGTTTTGACAAACTTTGATCTAGTTCCAATCTTTTGAATTTAAAACAAAAAAAAAAAATTTAAATTTAAAATCATAAGGGGTCACTCCCCTATATGTTTTTTAAATTTGGGGAATTTAAATTTTCCCATTATAGCTCTGTTAGAATACACGGGAAAAAATGCGGACCGCATTTTTTCCCACTAAAGGGGGAAAATTGGCCCTAACTTGGGGTAAATTGGTCCAAAATATTTTTTTTAAAATTTTTTGATTTTTTAAAACAAGCCCAAACCTCAAAAATTTAACCTCACGTCATACCATCCCCACGGAACCCTTTTTCCCAGACAAAAAAAATTTAAATTATATTTTGAAGAAAAAAAGTGTCATATCAGGGTCCATAACCAAATCCCCAAACGGCCCCTTTTTAAAAGAAAAAAATTAAAAAAGGAAAATTAAATATATGAAGAAAAAGGTCATATCAAATTTTGTTTTTCCTATAATATTTTTTCAAATTTATAAAACAGTAAAACACGCTAAAAAAATTTGCCTTTACGAAAAGGGGGGGGGGGGGGGGGGGGGGGGGGAAAGAAATATGCTTTTCACTTAAAACTCTTGCCCAAAAAAAAAATTTTTGGAGTCAAATTTTCATGACGGGTTCAATAGAAGACCCAATTTTTTTAAAGCTTTAAATTTTAAAATTTGGGGTTTTTTGGGATAAATGAATTAGAAGTATGCAAAAAATTAGGTTAAAAAAAATTTTAAAAAAAAATCATCAAACGGGTTTAAATTTTCCCGATGATGATGTTATTTAAAATTTTAAATTTTTAAGTTTCATTTTTTTTGAAAAAAATAAATTTAAAGCCCCCCTGTATAAAAAATTAGGCTTTAAAAATAAATAAAATATCAATATTCAATGGGGGGAAAAATTAACCCGATTGATAAATTCTATTTATTTATTTACCGCAAATTTTTGCATGGGGGAAAATTTTTTACCCAAAAAACGAAAACATAAAGGGAAAAGCTAAAAAAAATTGCGCTTTTTTTATAACCTTCAGAAAAAAGTTAAATCGAAAAGGGTTTTAAATGGCGAAGAGTTAAAATTTGAAAAAATTTTAAGTTCTTTGCATATTTTTCAGCCCGAATGGCATTTCTTTAGTGTGTTTTATTTTTTTTATTTTGATAATTTTAAGAAAAAAACATTTCCGAAGTTTTAAAAGTAACATATTTTACTGTTTAAACCCCAGTCTATATATCCGTGTATATATTTTAATAAATATATTTTAAAAATATATATATATATAATAAAATATATATATATATATTTTTAAAAATATATATATAAAATATTTTTGGAACCCCGAGGGGGCCCTCCGACTTCGGGGCCCTTGTGCCAAACAGGTCAAATTTTCCGTGCGAAAATTCCAGATTTAAGTGGTCCTAGTTATATTAGTTATTAGGGGACGCCATTTTATGAAAAACACCACGGGGGTCATCCTGGCTATGATTTTCATTCCCATCCCCCTCTTTGCCCCAGATAAGTCAAGTCACACCCCACCCCAAAAACCCCACACACCCCACATACACACACATCAGGGCCATAGTATGGGGATATTATCGTAATATTATTATCGTGAATATTTCCATCGTGGGGGAGGTTTAAAGGGGGAAAAGGAAGGGGAAACCCAGGGGGGAGAAGAAATGTATAGATGAAAAAGAAAAAAAAGGGGGAGGGGAGAGCAGAGGAGAGAAGAGAGGAGGAGAGGAAGAGGGGACGAGAGAGAGGAGGAGAGAGAGAGAGAGGGGGGAGAAAACCAAAGAGAGAGAGAGAGAGAGAGAGAGAGGGGACTACTCCCCCGGGGGGGTAACCACACCGTGACTGCAGCAGAAAAAATATATCTGGAAAATATAGACCGCAGGGAAAATAGGTGTTAGTAAATTGGCCCCAATCATCTCCCCCGAGTGCCGTCGGTGTCATTTTGTCTTCATCTGTATCATATTAGGGCTATACATTAACAAATTACAAAAATATAACCGAGTGAGGGCCCTTTGGAAAAACGACTAAAAAAGATGCACTAGGTAAAGGGTTTTTTTTCCTTTCCAAAACCCCAAAGGGGATGGCCGCTGTCGGGCGTCTCTCCCCCTTTCCCTTTGGGCACGCCCAAAAAAAAAAGAGGAGTGAAAATTTTAAACCGTCTATACTTGAGATACAAAGGGAAAAAACAAAAGCTGAAGCAGGGTTAGATTTTTAAAAGATGATATAAACCCACTGTGTATCATTTTTCAGGGGGGACATTCCCCAGCCGTAATGATGCCCATTAAATTTGTAATATTTTGGGGGGCCCCGGCGGAAAACCCCTGCCCGGTGGCGTTTAGGTTATTACGGTAGACATATCTCAAGGGTTTGTACTTTACCAGAACACTTTGAAGTTTTTCATTTGGGCACCAGAAATCGGTAATGGTGGCGAAAATTACATCTAAAATGAAAAAAACAGCAAAAAAAAAATCACCCAAAAAATTTTGCCCCGGGTCATTGTTTTTAAAACCCCCTAGCTGTGCCGTTTCCCCTTTTCTCTAAACATATTTGAGGATACCATTCTAAACCTATAAAATGTGGTCATGAGGCGGGCTGTACCTTGGAGGGGAAGGGCCAATTACTACCTCCATGGGCTGTACGATATCCTTTTGTATGTACAGTTTTCCCTAAAATCACCTACATTTTCAACGGTTCCCGTTTAAAACCCCCCGAGTGGTTTTTTTTCACCCCGGGGGATATTTTGAACAAAACTGAGCATTGATTTATAAGAAAATGAGACAAGGCCCGAGCAGGTTTTGATATTTTCATGTTAAAGTGGAGGAAAAACCCCTTATATACGCCTTTCTTACAAGGAGTACTTCCCTTTTCCTCTTTGCGTCCCATTAAAAGGGTTTGCCCCAAAACAGGGTGATTTTTTTTTTACAAAAATTCGCGGGCACTTTTTTTTTTTCTTATTTTACTATTTTTTTTTTGGGGTTTTGGGTTCAGTTTCATATCAATATTTATATTCATATTAAATTTAGAAATGGAAAAATGGTTTTGTTTTACTAAATTTTTCCCCCCCCCCCCCTCAAAACTGTTAAACCCCCCCTTTTTTATATAGAAAAAAAAACAACCCAAAACAAAGATAGCGGGCCGAAATAGAAAACCCGGGCCGTTTTTAAGGGCAGTTTTCCCCGGTCGGCAATACTAAAAAAGATTGTTTATTATTTAGGGGTATTATGGCCAAATTACAAGTTTTTTCGTGCCAGCCACAAGTCTTTAAAAAGG
>JACEEZ010019167.1:0-11732 GCA_016584305.1 Chionoecetes opilio
GGGGGAACCCTTTTTTGGTGGGAAACCAAATCTCGATGGGACACCTTGAAAACCTTGTCTCCTGCAGCTCGGACGGGAGAACGCCCCACTTCACACCTGGACAGGGTAGGATACCTCTGGCAGTGGACATGGCCCGGGATATACTCCTTTATCTCCGTGAATCTTCCCCCCCTGCACCCCCCTTGAACTTTGCTTTTGACTGAAATTCATTCACGCGGACTGCAGAGCACCGGACCCTGAGCCAGTGTCAATAGGTAGCCCTCATGTAGGTGATAAGGGGGCGGGGGGCAACTCGTTTGTGTGCAACACGATATACTCCAAAGAGCTTGCGCCCCAAATTTTCCCAAATGGGCGGATACCACCCTTCCACCCGTGTTGGCCCTAGCTGATATTTTGAGTCGATCAGTGATGGGTGGAGTCGTATGTCACCAGCGATCAAAGCCTGGCCACCTTGACGCAGGCTTCTCGGGTGACCGGGCCTCTGGTACAAAGTGCCAAAGGTACCTTCCAGATGGCTCCTCTGTCACTGACACATGCTCCTCCCTGATCAACCTTGGGTGCAGTTTCCCATAGCTGTCGGGCACCATCGCCCTGGTCTTGCCCCCTCCTAACCCAACCAACTATTTGTTTTGTTGGGTAGCCCGTATAACAAAATTCTTTTTCTAATTGGATGGCAATTTCCTATGTAAAATGGAATTCTAAGACGATTTTATCTCATTCCATTTTTGCATTTGAGCAATTCTTACTATGCAAAATCGCACTTTAAGCTATGTTTTGCATATAAATTAAAGTCCATTTTGCATAGCAAGAAGTGCTCAAACCAAAAAGTAGAAAGGTCAAACCACCCTTAAAATTCAATTTACGATAGAAAAACACCCTGCCAAATTCAAATAATCTATATATCACTTTAATTGGACCTGACGGCGTACCATAATATATATTAATATATATATATAATATTAATATATATATATATATATACTATAGATATATATATATATATAATATATATATATATAATATTATATATATATATATATATATATTAGTATTAATATATATATATATATATGATAATTTATATATATATAGAATTATATATATATTATATTATATATATATAATTATATATATAAATATAATATATTTATAAAATATTATATTATAATATATATATAGTTAATATATTATATATATATATATATATATATATATATTATATTCGTATATATATATATATGTTATATATATATTTATATATATTATAATCAGTAATATATATCTATATATAATATATTTATATCATATATATATAGATAATATATATATATTTATATATATTATTATATATGATATATAATATATATTATATATATTTATATATATATATATTATTCTATACATATATATATATTTAGTCTATATATATAATTATCTATATATATTATATATATATATATATATATAATATATATATATAATCATTCTATACATATTTCATAAATAAATATATCAATCATATATATATATCGAATTATTATTATTATATTATATATCTTATTATATTTAATTATATCATATATAAATATCTACATAATATATATATCATATTATATATATCTATATATATATAATATCACATACTATATACATACTTTTAATAAATACATTATATACTATATATATATATTATATCTATATTATAAAATTTTCATATAATATATAATCATATATATATATAATATAAATTTAAATAATGTTTAAAATATATATAATATATATATAACACAAACCTCGATTTCCCGGACCTTTAATTTCCCGATATCGGGTTTGCCCGGGCAAAATCGAGGGCTGGGGATATGTCAGAGTCCCGGCATTTTTTTTTTATTTTTTTTTTTATTTTTATTAAATTGGGTTTTGTAAAATGGAATTCTAAGACGATTTTATCTGCTTTCTATTTTTTGTATTTGAAGCAATTCTCACTCTGCAAAATCGCACTTTTAAGCTTGTTTTTTGCATATAAATATAAAAGTCCATTTTTGCATAGCAAGAAGTGGCTCAACCAAAACGTGAAGAGGACAAACACCCTTAAAATTCATTTACATAAGAAACACCCTGCAAAATTCGAAATAGTCTATATTTCTGTTTTCTTGGACCTACGCCGTACCCTAATTACTAATAAGAAGTTCTTAAGCTCTATCTGCACACAAGTCTCTATCTGTATCGTTCAGTACGGTTCCATAAAATGTGTCTACTGGCGATATTCCTCTTTCCTAACTGAATCTTGGACATCCTCCTTTAGGGGTTTCGTGAAACTTTTGATGTTGCCCTACGCAGATCAAAAGCTTTTGATACAGTCTGGTACAAAATCATTAATTTCTAAACTAAACCCATTCGGTTAATCCTTCTTCTGCACCTTAACTAAGTTTCCTGGAAACCGTTATATGTAGCTACTGTAGACGGACATTGTTCTTCTCCTTAATCTATTATTAGTGGTTTCCTCACGGTTCTGTCCCTATCACCACCCCTCTCTTGCTATTATTCATTAATGACCTCTAAGTCTACTAACTCAATGCCCTATCCACTCCTACCTAATGATACTACCCTGTATTTTTCACAACGTCATTCAGTAGCCGCCCAAATCAACAGTAATAAGTGATTCACGGAGAGATGGCCAAAGAGCGCCTAACGTGCTTTCTACAATTTCTGATTGGGGCAAGCAAACCTTGTTTTGTTTCAATGCCATCAATAAACCAATTTCTTCACCTATCTACTCGACAAAACCTACCAGATAACTATCCCCTCTTCTTCATGACACTCAACTATCTTCCTCTACAAGGACATCTAGGACTATCCTTTACTAAAAATCAGAACTGGAAATCTCAATCTCATCCTTAGTCGTAGCCCCGGTTCCGAAATTTTGCTCACCGTATCAAATTAGGGCGAGAATGCGAAAGAGTGTTTTTTGAGAAGGTTATAAATCCTAGAGTTAGAAAACATGTGAAGCATTGTGGGGGTGGCACTTTATATGACAGTTATCTCCCCTTTTTTTCCAAAATGGCCGCCAAAATACACCAAATAATTATGAAATTTTTTAAATTTCGTTTTATGGGCCTATCATGTCAGCTTTTTTCCTGGTGATTCCAACGGTATGTGGTTATTTGTTCCCTAGCTTCTATATTTGTCCCCCCAAAAAAAAAAAAAAATCGGCTTTTTTCTCTAGGGGAAGAACCACTTTTCCCCTGGCCTAGGCAATTTTCTAAACGAAGTGGGAAATCGGGAAGATGATCAAGTATAAATGTATTTAAAATCCGCTTTGGTAAATACATATAGCCAATTCAAATCGGAATACTATTATATTCCAGATGTATTACTATGTATATACTGTATATAATGTATATATTTACAATACTACGGCTAATGTACCTAAAACATTGACCACACCTTTTATGAAATTAAATCATCAACACGTCGTCCCTTCGTCCGTGCTCTTCCTCATCATCTGATGAAACATTCTCGCAGTCTGACAGTTTGCACATATCAGTGCACTAAGTCCCATTTGGGGGCCAGACAGACACACTTTGGCATGTAACACATCTTGACATTTGCAGGCCAGTAGGGCCAAGATAGCCTCAGGTGCTGGCGCGACCATCCTCCAAGCCACTACCATTAATTCCTCAGCTACATCCATGTCAATTTTAATTTTCCACCCTCTTGCCAATGGGACTTGGTACACCTGGGTCTTGCCAAGACATCTTCTCCATATTCCAGCCTGGTAGTTTGCCCTTTGTGCATGTTGACTAACAGTCCCCTGCAGGGTGGAAGCTATGACCTCTCTATCTCACCTTTCTTAACACAGAACAATGGGTACCTGAGATTATTGAACCTTAGTAATGCGCTTTTGGTGACATAGTGAGACATGTGAAAACACTCTAGTTTGTCCATCAGTTCTGAGGAGCGGTCCCAGTCCTGCCCAACTGTGTAAATGTGTTTCTGATTTCCCTGTTGTTGGTCGAATTTTAAGCACTTGCCTTTCCCTTTTACCTGGCGAAAGCACTTGGTAGTGGTCACATCCAGTGATGCATGTATACCAATAAGAGCTCTGCAGACATCTATGCCGTGTGAGTGGCAGCGCTTTTTCCCGATGTCACTAATCTAGTTCTGGTTCTAGTTCCACATTTCTGGAATAAGGGGCCCCTATCTTGTCATGGAATGCCAAACACATGATAAAGACACCTGTATCCTCTGCTGCATATCACAACAGCCGTTGTAGCCCTGTCATAGGCAGCATGCCGACCAAGCATGGAAAAGTAGGCGCCCCATCTGCTTCTTCCCTGCTGGCACTGGAGATCTGGTAACCTCTTCACTGCCCCGTGATGTAATTTTGTAGTCATTTGTCATCGACGTTGATCGAGAACTTCTCATGTGTTTCTCCCATGTACACTGCTTTCCTCCATTCACACTGACAATGAAGCTAATCTAAACTGGTTTGTTAGTTATTCCTGTCAGGAAACTTACTCCATTGCATCATCGATCTGTGCGCTTGTGATAACCCTGCAGCTGCTGTCCGTCTCTTCCCCAGTGCCGATCTCTCACTGTTCTTGATAGAATTCTTTCGATACCGTGTCGAACACAAATCTATTCGGGTACTTTTACTTCCTTCACGCAATGCCATAGAACAGTATTGTAGTGGCAATGTCTCCCAAAACCGTAGCTTGATCACCTGTACTCTTTTGAACTTAGTGTCATTCCATCGATCACAGAGCCGGATTTTGTAGGAGTTGGTCTGCCTACTGTCACATTCTTCTGCAAAGTTGTGGCTAGGAAGCTTTGTTTGTTTGTCCTGATCATCCGTCTGGGGTAGAGAGAGCCAGGGTAGTGGTCCCAGGGGGTGAGAGAGGATGTCCTCCATCTTGCTTTGCGCCCTTGTGCCTCACTATGATGCGACCAAACAGAGCCGTCAGCTTTCAAGATATGTCCTTCCCACTTGTTTCAGCCTTTATTCTTACACCTATTATGAATGTCTTCAGCTTGTTAGTTTTCATCGGCTCGTGAAATAGTTTTGGGGTGGGTCGTTCTCCAGTCTCTCATTGCGGAAAGTGCATAACTCTGCTCGTCCATAGCAACATGCTTTAATCAAGGGTCAGAGGCAATGTCTCTGTGTGGCCGATTTAGCAGTAGAAATGCTTATGAGGTCTTGCTTCTCTGAGAATGGGTTGCCCATGTTGATGGAGGGCTGACGACTGCCGACACTGTTTCCTCATCTTTATTTATTCTGGCTTGCTGGAGATCGCATGATTGATTTTTGATTGGTTAGCCATGCACCATGTCTCGTCGGTGTTCCAAGAAATTCACTGCGGTACTCGCTGTTATGTAGTACCTTTGCTGGCTTCCTTCCTGCTTTAGGATGAACCCTGACGTTGCCTCCAGGAGTCTAGTGTCCTTGTTAACCGTCACCGCAATTGTCTGACTACAGGTATCCGCCCAAAGGGATTGATTGCTGGGACCCTCTGCATGAGAAAATTACTTGCTGGAAGGCTCTATGTACATCAGATTTTTTTCCGGAAGATTTGTCATTTCAGGCAAAGTATGCAGATAGGTACCGTGGCATAGTTGATCTTATCGTAGGAAAACACCATGGATCAAAGTTCTAATGCCATTGATGTGCAAAATCCCAGTTTTCCTCAACGAGAAAGCACTCAGAAGGGCCAAGTATCACGTGCTCTACCATGTCTATGTATGACATCCCAAAATTCCGATAGTTCCCCATTTGTTGTGGCGGAGGTGTTCCCAAGAAGTCTCTCTCCACAGGATCATCAAGCTCTAATAATTGGTGGAACTGTCGAGGAGATCACTGAAGTGCGATGTTGAGATCATCATCTATGTCGTTCACTTTGTCTAACATGATTTGATCACAGCGGCTCATCTCCCTCTTTGCTTTCTACCCATATGTGAACTCTGTCCCATGCCATCCTCATAAAAGCGTAATAAGATTGATGCACTTGGCGCTCCTGGATAGCACGATTGTACTGTTTTACCGGCACTTACTCCATTAATTGACCCCTCCGCGACCTAGCCCGGCTTTCTATGCATGATGTCCTTCAAACCAGCATCACAGAATCGCTTTCCTATGGATACTCCGGGGCAATTCATGATTGTGTGGAAAGTTCCCATCCCAAAGTACATGGGAAAATTTGCTCTTGGTGCTTCCAGGTAATTTTCAACAGCTTTTGCATAAGTGCTTGATCCATGCTATACGACAATTGTGTCCAGAGATAGTTCTTTTTCTGATTAGATTCTCGCTCCTGTTTGATACTTTCATAAACTGTAGTCGACGCTGTAGCTGTTCATTGATGGTGGCAGATACTCCAACAACTCTTCTGAGATTGATTATTGGTCACCGTTGTGTTGATATTAAACCCAGGTCCAAGCTTGGGATTGTCTGACGTCGGATTTTGTTTGTCTTGCAGGACCCATACCAGATTCTGTTACGGCGACCTGAGCAGACTCTTGTGCTTCTAGTATGTGGCTCTCCTGGTTGGTAGAGGCCTGTGGACCTACACGTGGCACGATACTAAATAGGAACTTCAGCTCTTCGGTGTTCAATGTTGGACTGAATCTTTGTTTCAGTTTTGTCAATGCGTGGAGATTCAGGGCTGGTGGATCGGCCATAGAACTTAGTCTGGAACCGCTATTCCGTTACTCGATGTGATGTACCTTTTCCAGTAGTGTCTCCTCCAGTCTGTCTATTTATCCCATGCAAGATTTGTGGAAGGACATGGGGCTTGTGAGAGTGGTAGAACAAGCTCTCTGGTTGAAGCCCATTGCAACTTCTGCAGACACAGAGCGGTATCATTCTCCTTCCGCTGTGTCCATCAGACAACCTCCTCGCCATGTCCAAACTTAATTCAGTATCCGAATGACCTCAGTGTTTCCAGTGAGTGCTTACCGCATAAGGAAGCAGGAAATGTTTTTGGTGGTTTTACTGCCCACGTGTAACAGCGTGATATCATGTCCTGCTAATGACTCGACAGAGAATAGCAGTCTCTTGGGATTTATTCGTAGTATCTAGTTGTATCCTCCCATGAGGAGCCCGACCAGAAATCGCTGTAACTCATTGGTATGGCGATATGAGTTAGCTACATCAGACGGCTGGTATGGCCAACGGTGAAAATCATGTCCTTCTTGATGGCCGTTTGGGATATGTGCGAATGCTGATCTATGATCTTGTTGGATATCTGTAGACTTTTGCCTCCAAAGCTTGAGCTCCCTATGTAGATTTTTGATTTTGCCAAACACTCCTTTAATGAGCACAGCATGGAACCATCAACAAATTTCCCTTGTCGTCGGAAAATATTTTCTACTGCACCTCCAGCCTCGGCAATTTCAGTCTCCTGTGCATATTTTCTTTGTTTGAATCCTTCAGAAGTTTACTCCACCAGACAACATTAATGATCCACTTTTGTGGTCAAGGAGTGTGACGTATAATCCTCTTGTTGGAGGATATTATCTTCTCTGATGTTTCGAAAGTTTCTTGGTAAGCTTCGTCCCTTCAACCTTTGATACAGTAAATAATTCATCTGTTACTGGTTCTCTTCTTCATTCTCATTGCTGTCCTCTTTGTTCCTAGTGTAATTCTATAGCATGAAGCGTGTAGTGTTGCCTCTGCGGCAACAATGTCTCTACTGTAGTGCTACTCATCCTGCCGTCTGAATTTCTACGGCACTCTCTCTTAGTGTTTGATCTACGCTTCAGTTGTGAGCTAGCGTAAGTGTTTCACGTGTCTTTGGAGTGCTTTTTGAACTTGACCTTGCTACAGAATACTCAGATCGAGCATAAAACTCTTGATTCATGTGTTGATGTCTGGAAACTTTTTTGGAGGATAGTCCCTACTACCAGATAGATCACTACTACATTCACCTTCTTTACTTTTCAAGTTTCCAAGTCTCTTTTCAATGGTGAACATGCTTCTACATTTTCGATGATAGAATATAATTGAACTCTTTGTCTGAAAGCGTTTTTTGAAACGTCTAGAATGGGGACATGGTTTTCCTCCTGACTTTGGCGGCTTCAAGTAAGGTTAACCAGGAGGGCATGGCTTTGAGGCCTGACAAAATGTCATCTCCGTCGGAATTACTGCCTGGTGTATGATGCACATTTTTCTTGGCGGTGCCTGTGGCGTTTCCATGTTACGGACATTCCAGGCCTCCTACTTTGAAGTTCCACAGCTACCCGACACCCGGATTCTGGCCCGGATTCTTCTCTACATCACCAGCCTTCAACAATAGCTTCAGAGGTAAGGTTCGACTGCTACTCTACCTCTCCACTCCAAAACCCGACTTTCTCTGAACGCACGACCTGCGGGCCGGCTGTCTTCCGGCAGTGGTGGTCTCCTCGAGGGTGCTTCCCCAACGTCGCAGTCATCGTCCGGTCCGTACTCTCGCCGATGAAAAAAATACGACACCTGAAAAAGAAAAAAAGAAATAATATATTGTATGTATATTTATAATATTATATAATATACAGTTTGGAAAAGTGGGATAACTTCCCCATAAAGCTGCCCTGCCACAATGCTATCCATGTCTTTTTAACTCTAGGCATTATAACCTCCCAAAAAACACATTAGTCATTCTCGCCCTAATTTGATACGACCAGCCCCCCAGCTGAACGCCTATCTCTGTTAAAAAACAGCTTTCTTAGGAGTTTAGGTGTCGTGTGCCGTCTGCGACAATTTTTTTCCCCCTCCCATTGCTGCTCATGTTACAGGGCCTTATCCGGCCATGGTATGAGTCACGCCTCTCATGTTTGAGGGGATTCCAGTCATACAGCTCTCCGAAACAGTGTTGAAAATCAAAAGCTTTACGTCTCTCATCAACTTCTCCTCCTCTGACAGATCTGTCCTTCAATCTTTAAATCACCGCCGCAATGTTTGCTTCTCTTGCTATTTTCTACCGTTATTTTTCAATGCTCCTGCTCTTCTGAAATAGACTTGGAAGACAGTCTGAGCCAAGTCTCGTCTGAGCAAAACGCTGCACGGACTTTCTACTCATTCTCACCCTAATCTATCCTTCGCTATGCCAAGATCTATCCAGTATCTTCACCCTTTCATCCCCTTCACATGCTAAACTCTGGAACTCCCTTTCTGTTTTTCAATTTTCAAGCAACAAGCACCTCCGAAGAAAATTGGCCCACCCCTCCTTTTTATATCACTTACATTTATAGGGAATGACAACTAAGCGGTCTTTTTGTTACTTTATATTTTTTTAACCTTGGCCAGGTCCTTTGTCGATGTAAAAAAAAATACATATGCATGTATATATATAATATTATATATATAATATATTATATTTTTTTTTACATGCAAAAGGACTGGCCAGGTAAAAAATATAAGTAACAAAAAGACCGCTTATTGTCATTCCCTATAAAGGTAAGTGAATAGAAAAAGGAGGGGTGGGCCAATTCTTCTTCGGGAGGTGTCCTTGTGTGCTTGAAAAATTGAAACCAGAAGGGAGTTCCAGAGTTTAGCAGTGAGGGGATGAAAGTGTGAAGATACTGGTAGTTGTCTTGCCCTAGGATGGATAGAATAGGGGATGAGATCTGTTTTGGCGGGGGGGCCTGGCTTTCGGACATGGCTCTGTGAGAACAAAATGACCATATGCCTAGGGCCTTTCCGTTCCCTGAACGCACACTGCGGGCCCTGTCTTCGGCAGGTCTCCTCGAGGCTCCAACGTCGCAGCGATCTCGGTCCGTTCTCGCCGTGAATCGACACCTAAAAAAATAATTATGTATTATATTATATATTATATAAAACTTTGGAAAAGGGGGATAAGTTTCCGCATAAAGCTGCCCACTCCACAACGTGCTATCACATCGGGTCCGTCTTCTCGGCCATTGATACGACATCCCTAAAAAACATTTTTTTATTAGATGTCATCCGTAACCTTAATTATAAATACGGACAGGGATTCAAAGTGACGGCCAAAATAGATTTCACATGTTTTCTAATTTAAGGTTTTGTATACTTCAAATAACACTGATTACTCATTTGAACCGATAACCCCAGGCTGAAACGCTCTTAAATGACCTACAGATTATAATTTATAATAGAATAGTATATATCTATTATATATATATTATTTTATCATTAATTGAAGACATCATAGTTATATTAGTACGAGGTATTATATATTATCGAATTATCTTCATAGAAGTTATATCAGTAATTGAAAATTTGATCACAAGCAATGCATTATGAATATATTCATAGTATAATATATATATATTATATAAACATCGAAGATATTATATTTGATAAATATTATATTATATATATATATATATAACTATATATATATATAATATATATATATTATATATATATATATATCTTTATATATATATAATATATAATATATATATATATTTATATATATAATATACTATATATATAATATATATATATATTAATATAGTATATATATATATGCTATATAATATTATAAATATATATATATAAGTAATAATATATATATATATATATTACATTATATATAATATATATAATATAATAATATATATATATATAAGATATATATATTATATAATATATACTAGTATAATTAATTATATATATATATATATAATATACTTATAATAGTACTATATTATATTATATATATAGAATATGTTATATTAAATATCATCATATATTCATCTATATATAATAATATAAATGATATATATATAATATATTATAGAATATATGGTGATATTATTTATATAGTTAATGATATTTATGAGCCAAAATTTTTTGATATACTTATGTGTATATAGGACTGATGCGTAATTAGCTCAAATATAAGGCGTACTCTAACATATGCTAAACACGTTAATGCAATTCCCCAATCACGTATGTATATCATTTTAATAGTACCAAATATATATTGGTCACATAATATCAAATCCTAATCCAGGACTATTAGGTAGGCGATCAGCCTGGGGGTTGGTCGGTATCAAATTAGGGCGAGAATGCTAATAGTGTTTTTTGGGAAGGTATAAATGCCTAGAGTTAGAAAACATGTGATAGCATTGTGGCAGTGGCAGCTTTATGGGAGTTATCCCCCTTTTCCAAACTGTATATTATATAATTATATAAATATACATACATATAATTAACAAAATTTTTCTTTTTCAGGTGTCGTATTTCATCGGCGAGAGACGGACCGGACGATCGACTGGCGACGTTGGAGACCCTCGAGGAGACCACCACTGCCGGAAGACCAGCCGGCCCGCAGGTCGTGCGTTCAGAGAAAGTCGGGTTTTTGGAGTGGAGAGGTAGAGTAGCAGCCGACTACCTCTCGAAGCTATTGTTGAAGGCTGGTGATGTAGAGAAGAATCCGGGACCAGAATCCGGTGTCGTGGTAGCTGTGGAACTTCAACGTAGGAGGCCTGGAATGTCCGTTAACATGGAAACGCCACAGGCACCCGCCAAGAAACTGTGCATCATACACCAGGCAGTATCCGACGGAGATGAACATTTTGTCAGTCCTCAAAGCCATGCCTCCTGGTTAACCTTACTTGAAGCCGCCAAAGTCAGGAACCATGTCCCCATTCTAGACGTTTCAAAAACGCTTCAGGACAAAGAAGTTCCATTATATTCTATCATCGAAAATGTAGAAGCATGTTCACCATGAAAGAGCTTGGAAACTCTGAAAAGGAAAGCAGGTAGATTA
>JACEEZ010019168.1:0-5000 GCA_016584305.1 Chionoecetes opilio
GTTGAGGCCCTTGTCACGTGTGCAGCGGCTGTTTGAGGCGCGGCGAGGTGACAGCAGCAGCAACAGCCGCAGCATCACCACGCAATGGCCGTTGCGGCGCTGGAGGGTGAGGGAGGTGGTAGTGGTGGTGGTGTTTGGTCGGCCACGGCATGGGCGTAGCCACGGCAGCACCCTCTGACTTTTTTTACTGATTCCCTGTATGTCCGTGTATTGCCTTTGTGTCTGCTTGTGCATATCTCTCTCTCTCTCTCTCTCTCTCTCCTCTCTCTCTCTCTCTCTCTCTCTCTCTCTCCTCTTTTCTCTCTCACTCTCTCTCTCTACATGAGAGAGATTTTGTTTGAGAGAGAGAGAGAGGAGAGAGAGAGAGAGAAGAGAGGGGGAGAGAGAGAGAGAGAGAGAGAGAGAGAAAGAAAAAGAAAGAGAGAGAGATAAAGAAAAAAAAACGGCACCAGCGAGAGAGATAATGAGGGGCTTATTATTACAGTATTAGATCTCTCTCTCACCCTCCTCTCTCAGGCCTGTGAATAGTGAGATTCATTCTAACAATAAAACACATGAAGAACACCCACTCTTATGGTTCTGATGAAATTCCACTTCGTTTTATAAAAGACTCTATCAGTAATTATAACATATTTAACTTGTATTATCAACACGTCAATTGTAACTAGAGTTATACCAGCTGCATGGAAACACGCTATAGTTGTACCAATATTTAAGTCAGGTGACAATGAAGTAGTTGGTAACTACCGCCCCATATCTCTGTTACTTATACTATCTAAGGTCTTAGAAAAAATCATAGCTACACAACTCTCTCAACACCTGGAAAGTAAGCAACTACTTAGTAACACGCAACACTGTTTCAGGTCTGCTCTCTTAACTGACACTGCTCTCTTAACACTGTCTAATAAATTATACGAGAACATGGACAGCAAGAAAGTTTCCTTGGTATTATTATGTGATCTTTCCAAAGCTTTCGACAGCGTAAGTCACGAAATACTAATGAAAAAGTGTATTATGTCAAATATAGATCCCTTCTGGTTTCGAAATTATCTTTAAAATAGAACGCAATCTGTGCGGTTAGGAAATCATGTGTCAGGCAAACTTGAGACCACGTTTGGTGTCCCACAGGGATCTGTGCTCGGTCCTATTCTTTTCCTCATTTATGTAAATGATCTCTCCCAGTTTATCACCGAGTATTTAGTGATTCAATACGCTGATGATACTGGTACCATAGATAATATTCAGGAATTGATTAACGAAAGTGAACAAACTCTAACTAAAGCAAAATTGTATTTTCACACAAATGGTTTAATGTTGAATACTAGCAAAACACAATATATGTTTATTGGCACCCGAGGACACATAGCACAGATCCCAAGCGACACTCGTATCCAGGTTGATGACAGCACCATAGTGCCGAGCAGCTCCATAAAGAACCTCGGTTTATATTTCGACAACTGTATGCTATTCGATACACACATTACGTACATCTGTAAGAAGACTGTAGGGACTATACTGTACATAAATCGCATTAAAAATAACTTTGATAAGAACACAAGAATCACAGTGATACAGTCTCTTGTTTTAAGCATAATAAAGTATGGGCTTAAGATCTGGGGAGTGGCAAGTGCAACTCATTTGCAACGTATTCAGTAAAATGCAGAACTTTGCCGCAAAAGTTGCACTGGGCGGCACAAAATTTGAACACCTAACGCCATACCTGAGAGAGCTCAAGTGGCTAAAGGTAAAGGAAAGGTATAAGTACGAGCTTGGCCTTACTGTTTATGATATAATCTATAGAAGATTCCCATGTTGGTTGTTCCCACTACCTATGGTAAGAGACACACATAGTGTAAGCACAAGACATCGTCACCAGCTATACGTTCCCAAAACTAACACCTACACAGGAGACAGGTCAGTGCTGGGGTCTGCACCTCAACTATGGAACTGTCTTCCTACTCACATTAAGAACGCCAAATGTATGTCTAATTTTAAGAAGAAGCTTACAAACTATCTTTTAATGCTTGACCATTAACTTTACTTGATGTTATTACATTTATATGATTACACACCTTTGTATGACTATTTTATCATTTTACGTTTTTCTTACTTTCTAAATGACAACATACTTGTGTATGACTATTTTTACTATTTATTTTGTATTATTTACTATTCTATGATTTTACTATTTTAATGTGTGTACACACTTGTGTTTTTATTGTATGTTTAAGATTTTACTGTGTATTTGATATTTGCATTATTGTATTATATAAGATGTACAAGAATAACCATTGTAAAATGTAAAATAAATTTCTGATTCTGATTCTGATTCTGATTTTTTTTTTTTTTCTCTCTCTCTCTCTCTCTCTCTCTCTCTCTCTCTCTCTCTCTCTCTCTCTCTTCTCTCTCTCTCTCTCTCTCTCTCTCTCTCTCTCTCTCTCTCTCTCTCTCTCTCTCTCTCTCTCTCTCTCTCTCTCTCTCTCTCTCTCTCTCTCTCTCTCTCTCTCTCTCTCTCTCTCTCTCTCTCTCTCTCTCTCTCTCTCTCTCTCTCTCTCTCTCTCTCTCTCTCTCTCTCTCATATTCACTCCTGCACAGCGTAGCATCACAGCCTCTACAATACTTCCACCATTCGTCCTCATCCTTCTACTCTCACTATCCTTTATAATCCTTTGTTCCCTCGCCACACCAATCCCTGCATAGTGGTGTCACTCACGATCCCGCACCAATCCCTTTCACCCTAATATTCCTTCTCTTCCTTCCTTCTCCTCTGACACTAAGACAATACCCTTCCCTTTGTATACTGAGATCTCTAATTACTTAAGATGCCACTTATGCTCCCTTGTTATCATCTTGAGGCATTTAGTTAATTATCCTCATAACTTTTCTTTCCTGCTCCTCCTCCTCCCACCGCTTCCTCTACCTCCTTCAGCAGCCTCGCAGGCCAAGAGGTGGACGTTAGCGGAACATTTTCAGTTTGGAAACAAGGCGTCACCGGCCATTAAGGAGCCAGCGGGGTTCTCGCCCGCCGCTCCCTGACTCACCATCGCACAACAAAAGAATCAGCAGCCGCGGCCGCCATTAAGATCGACGAAGCGAGACTGTGTCGTATCGAGGCCGGAAGTCGCGTTGTGTGTGGCTGTGAGTCCTTCGTAACTGTACCGCTGTTTTGTGCTCTCTCTCTCTCTCTCTCTCTCTCTCTCTCTCTCTCTCTCTCTCTCTCTCTCTCTCTCTCTCTCTCTCTCTCTCTCTCTCTCTCTCTCCTCTTTTATTGTTGCTCTTTTTACGTTATTGTTGAATTATTATAAGTCTTACAGTCAGGAGTCTCAGCTCTACGACTGAGAACTATTTTTAACGTTATAGGAATTTGTAGATTATTCCTAGCTTAACATATACATTGGGTTACTATACCAGTAAGATGCCTTAATCGGCGAAGGACGAGCGAGCCCGTAGAAACCCAATAGCAAGGAAAGTTGTCTGTAGGCCCTAATAGGGATTGAATGGGGCTATCAGATGGCGAAAACTGCTTGTCAATCGAAAGCGGGATTCCAAAGATATAAGCTCCTGAAAGTGTGATGGTCGGTCGGGTAAGGTCGGCCGCTTAAGTGAGAAAAATCCCGTATCCAGTGAGGACTCGCGAGCGCTGTGCGCTCTCTCGTAAACAAATTTTATATTTTATATTTCACTTCTAATAACTTATATATAGTTGAACATCATAGGGTTTACAGGTAGGGACTTAATACTATGGCTGCTTTATCCAAGCGTTCACAACACTCTTGAAGTTCTGGAGTGACGAGGTAGAGTGAAGCTGTGTCTGCTGTACCATGCGGTTCCACATTCTTGTGTAGCGTGGAAGGAAGGAACGCAGAGAGGTCACCGTCCTGGCAAAAAGGACGATCAGTTGATGGTTCCTGGTAGCAGCAGCTTGTGCACAAGCTGCTGCTACCTGCTGCAAGCAGACCGACCACTCGGCCACATCACATGTGGTGTGACCGTGTGGTCTTACCGAGGGCTGTCGGAGGGCAGCCAGATACGGGATATGCTATTTGTGTGTCTCGTAAACGACACACAGTCCTGCTACGTTGTGCCGCTGCTGCAAGGGTTGCAGAGGAGGGAGAAGCTGGTCCGACATAGCCTTCAGACGTATTAATCGTTGTGCTCGGGCCTATACCTTGTCAAGAAGGCTCGGGTACAAAGGGGGAGGGAACGACCACGTGAGAGGGGCGTACTTCATAAGGGAGTGGAATTGGGCTGCGTATAAGGTGGTGATCCCTTGGGAGTCAAGAAAGTGTGAGACACGCCGGACACCGCTGAGTTTCCAGGCGGCTTTCCTAGTAATGAATCGGATGTGGTCGGTGAAGGTCAGATCGCTAGTCATTTCCACCCCAAGTATGGAGAGGGATGTCTGCAGGAGCACTGGCCTCCCACCCATTAAGATGGAAGGGATGGGAGTATCAGGAGGACGTTGCCGTCTGGAGATGAGCATCGCCTGGGTTTTCTCTGGAGCGAGATCCACTTGCCATCGACGACCCCATGAGATGGCATTTTGTAGGACCTTGTTTATGTGAGCAACAGTCGTGCGGTGAAGTTCGACTGTCCACCACCACTCTGATAAATCTGCCCTACAGGTAGTCTTGCAGTAGGACCAGCAGATGACCGCGGACACCCAAACTGTTCAGTTTGGTGATGAGGCCGTGATGCCACGCCCTGTCAAATGCTCCCGCAATGTCAAAGGCAATGACGTAGGTGTCCTTTCCTCGGTCAAGACGCTTATGCCAGGTGGTGGACAGATGGAGCACTAGGTCTGCCGCTGACCTATTTGCTCGGAAGCTAAATTTCTTGATGTTAAGAAGGTTGTGTGATGTGAAGAAAGACGATTTCTTGTTAGCTATTATAGCTTCCAGCGTCTTGCCAAGAACTGATAGAAGGGAGATGGGTCTATGTATAGTTCTTGGGGGCAGTTTTTTTGTTTTTCTTGTGTATTGCCACCACTCTGGCTTCCT
>JACEEZ010019168.1:12500-37078 GCA_016584305.1 Chionoecetes opilio
CAGGGTGGAATTTGTACGAGAACTCTTTTTCTTGCTGTTTTCCTTAACTTTGTAAAGTAATATTCATTTCCCTGAAGTGGAGACGCGACTCGTTAAGTGTTATTTATTCGGAAAAGAGAGAGAGAGAGAGAGAGAGAGAGAGAGAGAGAGAGAGAGAGAGAGAGAGAGAGAGAGAGAGAGAGAGAGAGAGAGAGAGAGAGAGAGAGAGAGAGAGAGAGAGAGAGCCCAAGAAATAAGCTAAAAATTTGGGAACAAATTGGGAAAAACTTGGAATTCGAGGAGGAGGAAAGGGATGATGATGATAATAAGGAGGAAAGGCTTAAAAATGAGATAGGATGAAATTGCATTAATATAGCGTCATCGCTCTTGATAAAAAGAAAATTGAAAGAGCGGTTATGAATTTAGGGGAAAATGAGGGAAAGAAAAGAAGAGGAGGTGAAAGATGATAAAAGCGTAGTGTGTGTGTGTGTAAGGCTTGTAGAGTCAGGGCGATGAGGCTTGAAGGGCCAGGGCGGTAAGGCTTGAAGGGTCAGGGCGATAAGGCTTGAAAGGCCAGGGCGATAAGACTTGAAGGGCCAGGGCGATAAGACTTGAATGGCCAGGGCGAGAAGGCTTGAATGGCCAGGGCGATAAGGCTTGAATGGCCAGGGCGATAAGGCTTGAAGGGCCAAGGGCGATAAGACTTGAATGGCCAGGGCGATAAGGCTTGAATGGCCAGGGCGATAAGGCTTGAATGGCCAGGGCGATAAGGCTTGAAGGGCCAGGGCGATAAGACTTGAATGGCCAGGGCGATAAGGCTTGAATGGCTAGGGCGATAAGACTTGAATGGCCAGGGCGATAAGGCTTGAAGGGCCAGGGCGATAAGGCTTGAAGGGCCAGGGCGATAAGACTTGAATGGCCAGGGCGATAAGCTTGAAGGGCCAGGGGGATAAGGCTTGAAAGGCCAGGGCGATAAGGCTTGAAGGGCCAGGGCGATAAGACTTGAATGACCAGGGCGATAAAGCTTGAATGGCCAGGGCGATAAGGCTTGAATGGCCAGGGCGATAAGGCTTGAATGGCCAGGGCGATAAGGCTTGAAGGGCCAGGGCGATAAGGCTTGAAGGGCCAGGGTGATAAGGCTTGAAGAGCCAGGGCGATAAGACTTGAATGGTCAGGGCGATAAGGCTTGAATGGCCAGGGCGATAAGGCTTGAATGGCCAGGGCGATAAGGCTTGAATGGCCAGGGCGATAAGACTTGAAGGGCCAGGGCGATAAGGCTTGAATGGCCAGGGCGATAAGGCTTGAAGGGCCAGGGCGATAAGGCTTGAAGGGCCAGGGCGATAATGCTTGAATGGCCAGGGCGATAATTCTTGAAGGGCCAGGGCGATAAGGCTTGAATGGCCAGGGCGATAAGGCATGAAGGGCCAGGGCGATAAGGCTTGAAGGGCAGGGCAATAAGGCTTGAATGGCCAGGGCGATAAGGCTTGAAGGGCCAGGGCGATAAGGCTTGAAGGGCCAGGGCGATAAGGCTTGAAGGGCCAGGGCGATAATGCTTGAAGGTCAGGGCGATAAGTCTTGAAGGGTCAGGGCGATAAGGCTTGAGAGGGCCAGGGTGATAAGGCTTGAAGGGCCAGGGCGATAATGCTTGAAGGGCCAGGCGATAAGGCTTGAAGGGCCAGGGCGATAATGCTTGAAGAGCCAGGGCGATAATGCTTGAAGGGCCAGGGTGATAAGGCTTGAAGGGCCAGGGCGATAATGCTTGAAGGGCCAGGGCGATAATGCTTGAAGGGCCAGGGCGATAATGCTTGAAGAGCCAGGGCGATAAGGCTTGATTGGCCAGGGTGATAAGGCTTGAAGGGCCAGGGCGATAAGGCTTGAAGGGCCAGGGCGATAATGCTTGAAGGATCAGGGCGATAAGGCTTGAAGGGCCAGGGCGATAATGCTTGAAGGACCAGGGCGATAAGGCTTGAAGGACTAGGGCGATAATGCTTGAAGGGTCAGGGCGATAAGGCTTTAAGGGCCAGGGCGATAAGGCTTAACGCTGCATATATATCATGAGGGAGACCGTGAGGAACCAAGACCTTCACCATTTTGTATTCAGTAGGAGGAGATGGTAGTGAAGGGGGGGTGGGCGTAGGTTGTGCGATTTTGCTTCTTTCTCTTCTACCTGCTTTTCTACCTCCTCCTACTTATGTGCTGTGATGGAAATATAAGCTTCTTTTTTTCACCTTTTCCCTAGGACATTTTTCCCGTAATGAGTGTGTTAATGGAAACTGTTCTTTAAATGTTCGTGTTATGATGAGACTCGGTAGCTACGTGTGTTTCTTCATAATTAACACGCGCGCTCGCGCACACACATACGTCAGTATCTACGAAATTCAACTCTCTTTTACTTCCTGTGTCGCTTCCCCTCTCTCGTTTCTTATGCATATCTTTTTTACTCTCTCTCTCTCTCTCTCTCTCTCTCTCTCTCTCTCTCTCTCTCTCTCTCTCTCTCTCTCTCTCTCTCTCTCTCTCTCTCTCTCTCTCTCTCTCTGTTTACACAGCGGTATGCACTTTGTTTTATGTGTTGAAGTGCCAAACACAACGGTGACTTCCACTTTATGACGCTCCACGTGCAGGTTTTTCGTCTCTTTGTTTTTTAATAACTCTGTAACGTTCCAGGGACAGAGAGAAATAATACCAGAGGATCAGAATGAACATTTCATCGTGTTTCATGGTTAATCCCACTGTGTAACGTCCCAAGGACAGAAATATAAATTAAATCAGATTTTCTGAATGCATTGGTCGTAAGTCTATATGTATTACATTTACTTTACATTAATTTGTCATGCTTCGTCATAATCCCACGCTTAGAATTACAGTTGACTCGTAGTTTATTGGCGTCATTCTTATGTCAGGGATTTCCTTCAGTCGTTGTGATTATTTTCACGCTCCTTTGTCGCCGCCGAGGAGTGACAGGCTAGTGACTTCAGCAGAGAACGTGTTTTGGCGCCACAACTCCATGGCGGGATAGAGTGTAGTGTTTCCTGCACACACACAGGCCGCGCCGTCGTCCCAATCGCCATAGGGTTACACAATACAAGGAGCGGATGACAGGTAAACGCAGGTAGCTGTCGCCACAAGGCACAGTGTTAAGTGGCGGTGTGTGCTGTGCGGGTACTCGGGATCACAACACACGTTCACTTCAGACCCGGGTGGCTGCCCGTGATTATATCAGTAATTATTGTTGGTCAGAAGTGTATCGTTTTCCTCTTCTTGATGGTGTGATTTACTGCAGAATTTTCGATGTCCTGATCCCCGTGTCGGTCCGAACCTTGAAACAAGATTTTCCGTCTTTAGAAAACTAATATTTGACATGTTTTCCGCGTGGGTGGATTCACAGCGGCAGCCGTGGAGACTCACGCTGCCCAGTCGTCAATCGCCATATTTCGCAGCCACGCGGTGAAAGCCACGAGTACAGTAATGAATGCCGCACACAAATTTATAGCGCTCCTTTCCGGTAACGGGAATCGACCCTTGGAGCCTCATTACGAGTGAGAGCCGCGCGCCTGCCGCCACTTGTGGTGCGTGTGTGCAGGTTTTGTTGTTGGTTGTTTGGTGCCATTGGTAGGCAGTGTTTGCCGCGTGTGTGGGCGTCGCTTGGAGGGCGCCACAGGAAGGTGGGCGGCGGTGGTCGTAAACTACAGGCAACGACTGAGAGAGCTTCGCGTTGAGGTCCTGAGACACGCGAGGGGCAAGCCTGAGTCTCTCCTTCAGCCTCTCCTCCGGTAGCCTCCTGAATGGGAAGGTGTTGGAGGGCGGGAGGATAACGCACGGAAGCAGCCACTCTATTTTGTCAAGGCCGCGAGTCACACACACAGTCATGCGGGACAATATAAGAAACTGTCTGGGTCTACACACACTCCGGGCAATGGCGATCCTGGGAGAGGCAGACGCTTGTAGGAGGAAGAACAAAACGCGAGGAAAGAAAACAAGAGACAAAAATGAGTCATCGATGCTTCAGACACACGGAATCTTAAAGTACAAACCCTCGTGTTCCATTGTGTAAAACAACATTATGGATTCAAGTTATTAGGTCTCTTTACAAGGTAGGAACCTGGTATAGCATCTTCCTTCCCCTCATCCGCCCCAGCCTGCTGCACGCGTTCTCCCCTCCCTCTCTCCCTCCTCCACCTTCCCTGCCTCACCTCCTTCCCCCTTCTCTTCTTTGCGTGCAATACCCCTCCCTCAGGACACAAGGAAGATTAAGGAAGGAGGAGAAAGAATGGATAAAAGAGAGAGAGAGAGAGAGAGAGAGAGAGAGAGAGAGAGAGAGAGAGAGAGAGAGAGAGAGTATAGGTTAAACGTACAGTGAAGAAAAGATGAGCGACACAGACAGTTTGAGAAGGAAAGGAGAGGCTGTGAGGAGAAAAGTAAGGAACAAGATGAGTAAGACAAATAATAAATACAAAGGAACACGAAGATTCAGAAGGGGTGAGCAATTTTTTGCAAAATATGTAAAGACTAAGATATACAATTCAAGAGAGTTAATATGGCAGCGAACAGCAGATTGAGAAGAAAAGAAACGAAAATAACGATGAAACTTTAAAGGAGGACATATTTTGTGAGAACAAAAAAAGGGGGAAGGGGAAAGAATACAGTATATGAAGAGAAAAACTACTTTTAATAAGAGAACAGAGTATGATAGTTTAATGAAGCAGAGGAAAGAATTAAGTGGGAAAAGGGAGATTATGAAAAGGAAAAAGGAGAAAGAGAGAAGACAGAATAATTGAAGAGAAAATACTATCGAAGGAGAAAGAAGAGAGAGGAAATGAGAGAAACAGCAAAATGATGGAAGGAAATAGTCATTCCAGTATTTGTTTGGCAGCAGACTTGCTTTTGTTTGTCTTGTTTAACTTCCTGGCTTGATTGTTAGATTAGTGGCCTGTGACGAGAGAGAGAGATAACCTCTCTCTCTCCTCTCTCTCTCTCTCTCCTCCTCTCTCCTCTCTCTCTCCTCTCTCCTTCTCCCCGCTCTCTCTCTCTCTCTCTCTCTCTCCCAAAAAATACCACTATCCTCGTAAATTTCTTTCCTTTTTCCCTTCCCCCAAAATTTCCCTTTTCCTTCCCTTCCCCTCCCTCCCTCCCTCCCCCTCCCCTCCCACACCACCCCTCATTCCTCCAGTCCCCCACCCTTTTCCTCACCTCTCCCCCAAAAAAGACTCATTGGAAATCAATATAGTAAAATGACGCAATGTGGCCCGCAAGCACCCCGACACGAAAAAGAAAGAAGGAGATAAATGGATGTTTTGGAGGATATGCAGGCCTTTGGAGGGGACGTGAAAAGGGGAAGGGAAGGACGGGGGGGTTGTAAATATGGGGCAGCTTATGGACACACATTCATTTTTCCCATCGGCCACTGCAAGCTAGAAGTCAGAGTTGAGGAAGGAGACAGTAAGAAGCAAGAGAGAGAGAGAGAGAGAGAGAGAGAGAGAGAGAGAGAGAGAGAGAGAGAGAGAGAGGAGAAGAGAGAAGAGAGAGAGAATCAGTCGTGTCTCAAAGTAAAGGACCTTGCCCATTGGAAGTGTGTATCCATGACGTCATCGGCTTATATCAATATCAAAGCGTGAGTTATCATTCTTATCTCGTGTCCCTAATAAGGCTTGGTAGTCCGTGTTGTCGCTATCTTTGTTATCTCCCCTTTTTCCTTTGATACAGTGATGGTGTTTATAGTTTTGTTTATCTTTCCTCGGCCTTTGCGATGTGATGTCATAGTGAGGTCCGTGTGTGGTTTGTCCTTAAGGTGAGGGAAGGTAGCCAGGCAGGTAGCCAAAGGCGCCGCGGCGTGGCTGAATTACTGGTGATTACATTGTGGCATGTGTTGTGTCTTTGTGCGTAAAGATACAAGAGCTGCCAAAACTTATTCCGCGTGTGTGTGTGTGTGTGTGTGTGTGTGTGTGTGTGTGTGTGTGTGTGTGTGTGTGTGTGTGTGTGTGTGTGTGTGTGTGTGTACGCGGGCGCGCGTGCATATCATCTCTATACACAAGCAGCCAAGACCTTGAGCCAGAAATCAGACCAAAACCCACAGGAAGAAGACTCAAGCGGCTGTGAACACATAACGCGACACAACGAAAGATCTGAACATGTATCAGCCAAGACGTATAACAGGCAGAATAATATGAGGGTTCGAATCCCTCGCCGCTCTTTGTGTTCCTTCTGCAGGGGACTACGCACCGACCACGACCCCTAAGACGACCCTGCCTCCCCTTCGCCTCCGCCTGTCTGTCCTCTTAGATGGGAATGCCTGTGACTTTGTGAGTTTAGGAACCGCGGTGTTTACTTTTGACAGAGAGAGAGAGAGAGAGAGAGAGAGAGAGAGAGAGAGAGAGAGAGAGAGAGAGAGAGAGAGAGAGAGAGAGAGAGAGAGAGAGAGAGAGAGAGAATTAAAGGAAAACGAAGAGAAAAGCAGTTGACAGGAAGAGCAAGGAACGTGATGAAAGTGAAAAGGGTGAATATAAAGGAGGAGGAGGAGGAGGAAAGGGCCGACATCACTTAATAAAGAAAGTGAGATGGAGAAGAAAATGATGGCAGTATAGGAGAGTAGGTAAATATGGCGTGGTAAGATAGTGGCACTCTGCAAAATGTACTCCGCCACTCTTACATTATCCTTGGCGCCGCCACTCTAATAATAACATTCCACTTTCCAGATATTGTATACTTAAGATTCTCTCGCTCTCTTATACCTTGGCATTCTTTTCCCCCGAGTCCTTACTCCATAGTGATAATCTCCCTCCCTATCCGAGACACTTTATTTATATATAGTTTAAAAAAAATCTTTTTACCTTTCTGAGGAGTCGTATAAATCACTTATAAGGGGCCACGATGATTCATTTGTCTGATTTATTGTCTTAAGCTAAATCACATCATTATATTGCACACGTGTTGTATGTTTTCTGTTTTAGAGAGAGAGAGAGAGAGAGAGAGAGAGAAGAGAGAGAAGAGAGAGGAGAGAGAGAGAGAGAGAGAGAGAGAGAGAGACAGACTTTTTGAGGACACTGTCACTGAGGACGCGGCGTTCTGGCGTACAACGTTCTCACCTTTTTACCTATTTTGTACAATGAAGCAGGTAATCTACAGACCTGTATATAGAGGTAACGATCTCTCTCTCTCTCCTTCTCTTTTCTCCCCCTCTCTCTCTCTCGTCTCTCTCTCCTCCCCCTTTTCTCTCTCTCTCTCTCTCTCTCTCTCTCTCTCTTCTCTCTTTTCTCTCTCTCCCCCTCCTCCCCTCTCCCCTCTCTTTTCCCCTCTCTCTCTTCTCTCTCCCCCTCCCCATCTCCTCTCATCTCCTGTTTTCTCTCCTCCTTCTCCAAATCTCTCCTCCTCCTCCTCCTTTTCTCTCTCTCTCAACTCTCTCCTCCTCTCTCTCTCTCTTTCCCCCTTTTTTCTTCCCCGCTTCTCTTATTTTCGTCTCATCTCTCTGGAATGTTTTTGCCAGAATCCCTTATAAACTAAGACGAGGAAAGCCAACACTCGCCGCCTGTACATTCTCCAGCACCTGCAGAGCTATTCCCGCCACACCATTGAACACTCGCTTTATTGTATCATTTCGCTCACTAACTCGTTCTCAACTACTCTCAAACGTGTATGAACACACAAAGCACCACAACAAAACCCCAAAACAAACACACACACCCCACACACCAAAACACAAAACCACACACTCCACAAAACCACACACACACACACACACACACACACACACATACATACACATACACACACACGGGGAGTATAATATATCACCTATAGGAACAAAGACAGAGAAGATTTATGATGTAATGGAATAAATGGGTGTCGAAACACATTTAAAGACAAAATGTAAACGAAATAAACGTGAACCATCGTGAAAAACGGAGGGAAAGGACACCAAGTGTCTCTTATTATGTTGATATTAAAAATTGTAGTTTATTATGAGTTTATTAAAAAAATAGATTTTAGGAATCATAAACAAGGACAACTTTTATTTTGAAAATTTAGATTCGTAGAACTTAAGTATATGTAGATTAAACATTGAAGATGGCTTAGTGTACACAAAATAAAAGATGGCAGTATGAAAGAATGTAAATGTGGTGCTGGAAATACTGAGATAAATATTATTGAGAATATTGCACGTATCTCTGTCGTGATAAATACTCGCACTGTGGTTCGAGGGAATACCATATTAAACAAAAGTATCGTATTCTTAATTCAAACTTTCCCTGCACAAGTAGATAATATATTCCGAAAGAAAATTACTTGACAGGATAACTACACAGATACCAAACACAATTCAGAAGAAAGCATAAAACGGCATCGTAAACAAGTAAAGATATGCACCAACTTGAAATGTAAGACACAAGTTTGGTAATAAAGCTACAGACTACTTAAATTATGACAATCAGGGATAACTTGCTTATTGTTGTTGCCAGTGTGGTGAGCCTCCAGAAAGCGTGAGGCGTGGCTGCTGGTGGGGAGGCGTGGCGTGGGGTGCTGGGAGGGAGGGACGGGATGAGAGGGGAATGGAGGGTAAGGGCGAGGGGGGATGTTGCAGGGAATGTGTTGTGAAGGTGACAGGAATGACGTGTTTTGGGATTGTGAAGGAGAATAGGAAATGAATCCAAGTAACAAAACAGATGGATTGGCATGCGTGACGTGGATGCTGTAGAAAGTAACCACATGTAATAGACGCCGGATAGCCTGAATAATGTAGATATTTGGGTGGATTAGACTGCTGACTGGATCTGTGGTTGAGGGGAAGTGGAGGGGACAAGAGGGAAATGGGAAATAACATAAACAACACCAACAACAACATCAACAACAACAACAACAGGGACAGCCACTCTAAACTTTTATTAGGTCACCTACCATCAAATATGCGTATGTGTACGTGTTTGTGTGGCGGTGGTGTTGCCTTGAGTTTGTTTAGAGTTTGAGCCGCCGGAGGGGAGCAGACTCATGACGAAAGGCGAGGTGAAGCTTTTCTCTAGATCGTGTTGACACAGTCCTTTGCCGCCTTTTCGGACACCGTCGGGGAGGAGCAAACTAGCAAAGCCTGTTGGATGGACGGCCTTTGGGGGTTCCTCGTCAACGCCCGAGATGGGTGTGGGTGTGGCTATGGGTGTGGGTGTGCACGTGGGATGTGGCTGTACATTATGTTCCTTACACGTGAAAGAATGTCTTGTATCGCGAGCTGTTAGTGTGTTACGTGTTGTTAAGTCACCGGTACATTACTCCCACCTGTGTCGTCCATTTAGATTCCCTCCTCCTCCTCCTCCTCCTTCTCCTCCTCCTCCTGGTAATGGGTGGGCACCTGGTGTGTATATTGATGAGCACCAGCCAGGAAGCAGCACGGATTCTCTCACCTTATATTCCTGACGGCCTCCCACTCTGCTTCCTCCATCCTTTTACACGCCAAATATACTTCATTAATGTATATTCCTTCCTTATACCCTCCTTCCCTCCCTCCCTCCTTCAACACACACTCTTCTCTCTCCTCTCTCTCTCAAAGACGCATTACCTACCTCCATGATGCGCCTTCGTATGTACCCCTTCATTGCTTATTCTCGCACTCACATCCATCCTCCTCCTCCTTCTCTGCCTCCTTCCTCTCACCTTTCCTTATCACCGCCTCTCCCGGCCTTCCACATCTCACCGAAATCCTCATTGCATTGCATCTTTTGCATTTCCTCATCATTTCCCGCACCTCATTGCATTTGCACACATCAACCACGCCTTGTCATCACGCCATTTTCTCCTCTTATATTTCTTCTTCTTTGTTTATCTTTTTCGTTCATCTTTCCGTGTAATTTTCTTTTTTATGCACTTACCCGTTGGCATATCTCCACGTATCATATACTCATAAATTTTAATTCGGTAGTGTGTGTGTGTGTGTGTGTGTGTGTGTGTGTGTGTGTGTGTGTCTGTGTCTGTGTCTGTGTGTGTGCGTGCGTGCGTGCGATGCACGGTGTTGCCTGTTATTGTGAGGTGAAGGGCTTTAGTTGTGGTAACAGAGGTCAGGGAGGATTGATATTTCTGTATTATTTTGGATTATTGTTTCAATATGAAATACAACATAACTGAATAAGCGTTGCCTGCTGCTGCTGTGGGGGGTGCAGTGTGAGGTGGCTGCCTTGATTGTTTGTGGAATTAGTCCGAACATTTGAATAACCCGAGGTATGAAAATAAAAATCGAGAAATCGCTGCATGGGAACTAGGCGCATTGGCAATTTCAAAATAAAAAAGAAAACAAACACATTGTTTTGAATATGTGATAACACTTAAAATATGAAATAGAGTAATTGTTCCTGTAAACTTGAGCCCGGGGTGTGGACATGTTATTAAATTAAGTTCCCCCCTCCTCTAACCCTCCTTACATCTGTGTTGCGTACGTGACCTTCGTTAGTGTTAATTAATATTAAGGCTTTTTTTTGTTTTTGATGTTTTTTCAAGTCGTAATGCGATTTTGTTATCACTTAACTTTTCTTTTACTTCATCCATGTCATTATTTATTTTTCTTAGTTTATATGCTTTGGTACTAAGCTGCGAAGGATTTTGTTGTAGTTTTTAATGAAATTCGTTGTGCCTCGAAATTACAGGCTTGCATAGGAAAGTCACCTGTGCATTGTCACCACCGTGGTGCAGTGGCTAGCGTGCCTGGCTACGAATCTGCGGGCCCTGGTTCGAATCTGGGCCAGGACAAGCCGGTGACCAGCCTACCCAGCTGTTCTTCCTTCCTTTCGGGGTTGATAAATGGGTAGCTGGGGTAACCTGGGGAAGGTAACTGTGGTAACCCGGGTGTCACACAAGCCCCGTGTCCCGGGGTAACGGGTCCTCACCCACCACAGGCTCTAAGGGCAAATGCCACGGAGATGAGCACCGAATGCCACACGCAGCATTGCGTATGCTCCCATTTTTACCTTTACCTTATAAGAAAGGCTTGTAACTGTTTAACACATTCAAAGAGAAGATAAATACAATTTGTTTCACATAAATATGGATGTTTATTCCTGAGGCGCTGTACTTGGTCTTGTTAGCGAAAACTTTACCCGAAGTTTTCATGTCCTGAAGAAAAGAAAATTTATTTGAGGCGTTTTGTTAAAGCTTTAATTAGTCGTGTAACGTGTGACCCATGTCCGTGTGAGCTGGCTAGACTGCTGAGAAGTGAGGGCGGGGAGGAGGGAGTGTGGAGGAAAGACAGGAGGATGAAGGGAAGGTGTGGTGAGTAAGGCGTGACTCTGAGGCCGTCATGCCACACCACAGCCACACCTCCGCCACACTCACCTTGCATGGCACACCTAGCCGCCCGTCTCAGGCCGTGACGTCACCGCCACCACCAGGAGGGGACGGCGGGGGGAGGGGGGGGGCAGTGGCATCTTTTTACCCTGTCATGGCGCTGTCCCTCACCCCGCTTGTTGCCTCCCTGCCCCCCTTAAGCCCCCATTTCCTTGCCACGCCACCTTCAGGAAGCAGGGGACGTGTAGCTCATTTTACTCCTGTGTGGGAGGTGGGGAGCCCAAGCCACTTTGCTTCACTCCTGTTTATCGTCTGTCCAGTCATTGTCTCTTGCCACACTTTCCTGTAACTTATACAGTTTCTTCTTAAGCAAACCTGTCTCTTTCCTTTCTATTTTTCACGTTTATCTTCGTCGTCATATCCAACTCGGTGTAAATTTTTGTTTTAAGATTCGTACTTATATTTCAAACTTAGGTTTTTGTTTTGTGTTTTGTATTTGTTGGTTTTCCTCAGTTTTCATTTCTTTACTGGTACTTGCTTGGCTTCTTCTATTCATTCTACAACCGTTCTTTCCTTTCCTCCTTCGTTCCCTTTCTGTTTAATGCCTTCCTTCGTTCTCCCCCATCCTCCCTTCCTGCAATGTTCCTCCCATCTGTCATACTTACATTACTACTGCCTCACTTACGACAGCTCTAGTCACCCACCGTGGCACACATACACTCCCCTCTCCTCTCTCTCTCTCTCTCTTTTCTCTCGTCTCTCTCCTCCTCTCTTCTCTCTCTCCATCTCTCTCTCCTCTCTCTCTCTCCTCTTCTCTCTCTCTCTCTCTTTTTCCTCTCTCTCTCTCTCTCTCTCTCTCTCCCCCTCTCTCTCTCTCTTCTCTCTCTCTCTCTCTCTCCTCTCTCTCTCTCCCCCCTTCTCTCTCTCTCTCTCTCCTTTTCTCTCCTCTCCCCTCTCTCTCTCTCTCTCTCTCTCTCGTCCCCTCTCTCTCTCTCTCTCTCTCTCTCTCTCTCTCTCTCTCTCTCTTTTTTTTTCTTTCTTTTTTAATTTAAACAACTGACATCATGGTTGATATGGGGCTACAAATAGCAAAGAGGTTGGTAAAGGCAATGAGTGGCAGAAGCTAAAGATGTCCCCTGTCCCGGGGACATCTATCCGAAAGCTATGCCTTATAGGATAATAACTAAGTATATAATGTATACAATGTTACAGGCTGAGGGTCACTGTCCGTCACAGGCCCTTGTCAGGCGCACTAATGACACGTACACTATATGTCACTGTGTCACTGTGTCAATGTGTGTCACTATGTGTGTGTCACTGTGTGTCACTATTGACACGACACTGTGTCACGCCTTACGGTCACTAAGGCGGATGTAATCGGCACCATCTGTGGGCCGCCACCTTCACCTGCTGGTGTTTAAATGGCCACGACATCCACCTCAACCGTGAAGGTTTCCACAGTGTCGCCGTGGCCCAAGTAAAGGCTCCTGTCCCATCATGTGTGGGTCCTCGGGGCCTCGAGGAGGAGATCACCTGACACTACCGTCCCCCGCAGCGCCCCTCTGACCTCCTCCACGGGCCCCGAAGTCCTGCAAGGTGGGAAGAGTGTTGCACCTGGGCCTTGTGCAACACTGTGAGGGCACCGACTCTCCTCCGGTGCCCCAGGCTGTCAAGCTGGGAGTGGGGACCATCCCGCCACTGCTCCTGCAGTAGTCGTTGTTGTTGTTGTTGCTGGTGTTGTTGGAAAGCTGCAACTGATGTTTGTTGTTGTCGTCGCTGCTGCTCCTGCCACGTTGCCGGCGGGGGGACGTTCCATGTATTTTGGTCGGTCGGTTGGGTGTATGAGGCGCTCAGCACCCCTCTGCACTTTTTTTCCAGCAGTGACGGGTGGCACTGGGCACTACTCATCCAGGTGAGAGGACTGTACTCCATGACGGGCCTCACTTGGGGCCTTATACAGCCGCATGAGGCCGTCAGCGTCCGAGCAGGTGCCTTACTCGGCGCAGGAGAGTCACCCTCAGGGAGGCTCGACGCGCCACTGTCTCCAGGTGGCGGTCAAAGCGGAGCCTGGAGTCAACCTCCACCCCCAGGATGTTGATGGAGTTCTTGATGGCAAGGGTATCGTCCCCAAACTTCAGCTTCCCCTCGAGCAGACTGGGGTCCTCCCTCGAACGTGCTATAACCATGGCCTGGGTCTTCTCGGCAGCAAACTTGACTTGCCACCGTCTTCCCCAGGCCGTGATGTCACCAAGTTGACGGTTGGTGGCATCTATCACGTTCGCAGTCTCCTCACTGGTGTACGTGTGGGATACGGTGCAGTCGTCAGCATAGGCAGACGCCACAGGGAGGCTTCGGAGGAGGTCATTGAAGTAAATGTTCCACAGCATGGGGTCCAGGACCGATCCCTGTGGAACTGGAGCCTCCACCGGGTATGTGGCTGACGTGCTCCCATTCACCACCACCCTCAGACTTCGGCTGTGCAGGTAGCTCGAGAACAGCGCCAACAGTTATCCTGTGATGCCGAGCTGTTCAAGCTTTGCCAGGAGGCCCTTGTGCCACACGCAGTCAAAAGCCCCGGTGATGTCCAGGGCAATCACTAGCGATGAGCGGCCAGAGTCCAGGGAGTCCTGCCATGATTTGGAGAGCAGGAGAAGCAGGAGAAGCAGGTCCGAGGCGGAGCGTCCCTTCCTAAACCCGTACTGTCTAGGGGACATCAGGTGGTCCCCTCTCTCTCTCCTCTCTCTCTCTCTCTTCATCTCCTCTCTCTCTCTCTCTCTCTCCTCTCTCTCTCTCTCTCTCTCTCTCTCTCTCTCTCTCTCTCTTTTCTCTCTCTCTCTCCTCTCTCTCTCTCCTCTCTCTCTCTCTCCCCCTCTTCTCTCTCTCCGCTCTCTCTCTTTTTTCTCTCTCTCCTCGTCTCTCTCTCTCTCTCTCTCTCTCTTCTCTCTCTCCTCTCTCTCTCTCGCTTCCCTCTTCCTCCTTTCTCCTCTCTCCCCTCTCTCTCTCTCTGTCTCTCTCTCCTCTCGTCTCTCTCTCTCTCCTCGTTCTCTCTCTCTCTCTCTCCCCTCTCTCTTTTCTCTTCCTCTCTCTTTTTCTCTCTCCTTTTCTCTCTCTCCCCTCCTCTCCCCTCTCGCTCTTCGCTTCTTTTCTCATTATAAGTGAGGAATGTGGGTGGAAATATCGCATTTTTGGGGAAGATACGTAACGTACCAAAGGAAGGAGTGATTCCTCATCCAATTTTTCTCTCCCTTCCCCATATAGAAGCTACTTATTGTAGTTCATAATAAAGCTATGGTAGCTAGTCGTTTTTTTCACATTCTCGAAAGAAATAACGATTTTTGTCTGTAAGGAAACCGAGGGACTTTTTAAAAAGAAGAATTTTTTTTTTTTTTTTTTTTATATCAGTGAGGGTAGTAAGGAGTGTGTGTTTTGAGGGAAAGTATGTTGGGTGGGCAGGGTGGGATTAAACACGGCTGTCTTGTGTTTTTTTTTTCTTTCCCTTCTCTCTCTCTCTCTCTCTCTCTCTCTCTCTCTCCTCTCTCTCTCTTCCTCTCTCTCTCGTTTTCTCTCCTTCTCCCCTCTCTCTCTCTCTCTCTCTCCTCTCTCTCTCCTCTTTTCGCTCCCCTCTCTCTCTCTCTCTCTCTCTCTCCTCTCTCTCTCTCTCTTCCTTCGCTCTAAGCGGTTTTTTAAAACCCCTTATAAAATAAATAATAGAATTAAAATAAAACTCTCCCTTTCAATTAATTTAAAGGTTTAAAAGGGAAAAAAACGAAAATTAAATAAATTTAATAAAATAGAAAAAGGGAAAGAATAGAAATAAGGGGAAGGGGGGTCAATTGGGAGGGGTGTAAAGGAGAGGGTTTGGAAAGAAAAGAAGGGGAAAAATTTTGGGGAAAATAAAGGGTTATAGTGAAAGGGAGATAGAGGAGAGAGAAAAGGAGAGAGATAAGAGAGAGGGGAGAAAGAAAAGGAGAGAAGGGGAGGGGAAGAAGAAGAGAAGGGAAAGATGAACCTTAAATAAAACAAAAGGTCAATTAACATAAGAGAAGAGAAAAAAAAAGAAAAAGAAGAGAGAAAAGAGAAAGGAAAAAGAGAAGGAGGGGGGGGATACCAATCCAACCCGCCAAATAGTACAATTTTAAAACCAGAGAGAAAACCCAAAAAGCTCCAAAGATGGTGTCATGCCTCGTAAGGACATCACACGTACTTTATGATTGTGGTGTATTCAGCGTTGGCAATGGCTGACGCGTGGAAGGCAGGGAGGGAGGGAGGGAGGGAGGCGAAGGGTGAGGCAAGGGTCCGCGTCTGTAGAGAGAGAGAGGGACACATACACACACACACACACACACACACACACACCCAGACACAGACCCCACACACACACACACACACACACACACACACACACACCACACACAACACACACACACACACACACATACACACACACACACACACACACCACACACACACACACACACACACACACACACACACACGCACACACACACACACACACACACACACACACACACACACACACACACACACACACACACACACACACACACACACACACACACACACACACACAAACACGTTTACAGAAAGTTTTTAATGGAGTGTAGTTTAGAAAGTAATGTTGAAGGAGGAGTGTGGAGATTGAAAAGGAGAAGACAGGCCATCATAAATATGAAGAGGAGGAGAAAGGATGCAGAAGACGAGGGAGTTTGAAGAGTGAATAGAAGATGAAGGGAGGAAGGGAATGAGAGGTGAGACAAGAAACACAGGTGTAAGAGAGGAAGGATGAATTACTGTGTCAACAACAAGGAGAGGGAAGCTTGTGTGTGTGAGTATTCATCTAGTTGTCTTCATCTAGCTGTTTTTTACAGGCCCTGAGCTACACTCGTATGGCGCCGTCTTCATATCTACATTTTTTTATAATTTTTCCTAAGTGCTTTCCCGGTGTGTTGGCCGAAACCAACACACCGGGAGGCGGGTGACCAACCCCCGGCTAACACCCGGTACCCATTCACTGCTGGGTGGAAAGGGGTCGGGTTTTAAGAAGACCGCCCATCTCTCTTCGCTCCACCCGGGAATTGAAAATGGGACTTCTGGATTGTGAAACGAGCGTGCTACCACTACACTATGGAGTACCCAATAATGTGTGTGTGTGTGTGTGTGTGTGTGTGTGTGTGTGTGTGTGTGTGTGTGTGTGTGTGTGTGTGTGTGTGTGTGTGTGTGTGTGTGTGTGTGTTTTACTTTGTCTCTTCTTCTTCTTATTATTATTAGTAGTAGTATGTAGTAGTAGTATATTTTTTAGGATTATTTTAATCATTATTACTATTATTATTTTACTATTATTATTATTAGCAGAGCTTACACGTATCCAATATAAGTTGGATGGTCATTGATGATCATTACAATTTGTTTGACTCTCTCTCTTTCTCTCTCTCTCTCTCTCTCCCACTCCCTTGTTTTTATCTGTTCACTCGTTATCGATACTTTACCTGTATTGTACAGTACATGATACTCTGAAAGATATGGAGTAATTTTATGTACTGAATAGCATTCTGCAACACTTACAAAAAAAAAAAGAAAATTACTACTGAAAAAAATTGAATAAACATGGCCGAATGTAGTTTAAAATCATCCCAGGGATAACCTTAACCATTTCTGAATTTTTGCTTGAAACTGGTACAAATGGCGGAGCCTTAGCTGTACGGGTACTGTCGGGCAGACGAACAGACGGACATTTGGTGAATTATAATAGGATGTATTGGCTCCTTGTGATCCCGGGTGTGGCGACGCGAGGGTTGGAAGGCGAGAGAGAGAGAGAGAGAGAGAGAGAGGAGAGAGAGAGAGAGAGAAGAGAGGGGAGAGAGAAGAGAGAGAAAAGAGAGAGAGAGAGAGAAGAGAGAGAGAGGAGAGAGAGAGAGAGAGAGGGGAGGAGAGAAAAAGAAGATAATCAAAGAGAGGAGGGGAGAAAAAAAAAAAACCAAATTTAAATCCTTCCCTGAGAAAGGGAGAATCATGACAAACAAAGATAATAACAAAGGGCTTATACTTTTAAATCCCTTCCCCTTGATTTTTAAAAGGGGAAAAACCCGAGTCTTCCCCCCCCCGCAAAAGGGAAATAGGAGACGTAAAGAAAAAATAATTTTAACAATAAAAGTGCAAACGTTTATCCAGAAGAAAATTAATAAAATGGTTAAGGTTTACCATATTTTAACATCCCCCTTCCCCATCCCATGTTTAAATATTTTAGTGTAATTTCTTTTTTTTTAAAATTTGGGTTTATTATACAAATATAATTTTCCTTTAAGTTCTGTATGTACATGGTCGTAGATTAAAGAAAACTAGTAGAGTAATAATAGGTTAGAATTTCCATTATCATCGTTTAATTTGTTTAACTCAATTCAATTTTTTTTTTATTCCTTTACTTTTTCTATCTACAGCATTCCTCCGCGCCTACCGTCACCCTTTCTACACCTTTACCTCTTCTTGCTGTGATAATCATGCTGTTGGTTATCATCACTGTCAATATTATCATTATAACTGTTAATATTGTTATTATTGTACCAATCTCTCTCTCCCTCGGGGTTGCGTCAGTCTTTGATGCCTTCATCCTGCTTATCCCTTCTCGCGGCTCCTTCACTTTTCCTTCCCTTCATTCTATCCCTCTTAAGGAACAGTTGTACAGGCCATACATGTGTGACTATTCTATAAGGTCCTGGCTGTGACCCCCTAGTAAAGAGGGGAAGAGAGAAGAGAGAGAGAGAGAGAGAGAGAGAGAAGAGAGAGAGAGAGAGGAGAGAGAGAGAGAGAGAGAGAGAGAGAGAGAGAGAGAGAGATTGAAATTGTTGACTAGTAAATGCATCACGCTTCAGAAGGCTTGTATAAATAAATACATTTTGTACGAGTATACGTGTATGTAAGATAATCCTTGCCAGTTTCCTCTTTTTTTTTTCAAAAGTTTGGTGTGTGTTTTTATGAAATTCTCTCTCTCTCTCTCTCTCTCTCTCTCTCTCCTCTCTTCCCTCCTCTCCTCTCTCTCCTCTCTCTCTCTCTTTTCTCTCTCCTTTTCTCTCTCTCTCCCTTTTCTCTCCCTCTCTCTCCTCTCCCTCTCCTCTCTCTTCTCCTCTCTCCTCTTCTCTCTCCTCTCTCTCCTCTCCTCTCTCCTCTCTCTCTCCTCTCTCTCTCTCCCCCTCCTCTTCTTCCTTCTCTCTCTCCTTCCCCTCTCGTCCTCTCTCCTCTCCTTCTCTCTCCTTCTCTCTCTTTTCCCCTCTCTCCTCTCTCTCCCTCTCCCTCTCTCTCCCGTTCCCCCCCTCTCTCCTCTCTCTCCTCTCTCTTCCTCCCTCCTCCCTCTCCTCTCTCTCCTCCTTCTTCCCCTCCCTCCTCTCTCTCCTCGTTTTCCCCTTCTCTCATCCTTCCTCTTCTCTCTCCTCCTCCCTCCTCTCCTTGCCCTCCTCTCCTCCTCCCTTCCTCCTCTCTCTCTCTTTTCCCTCCTCTCTCTCTTCCTCCTCTTCTCTCCTTCCCTCTCTCTCTCCCCCCTCTCCCTCTCCTCTCCTCTCCCCTGTTTTCTCTCTCTCCCCTGCTTTTCCCGTCTCCCTCTCCCCTCCCCTTCTCTCCTCTCCTCTCTCTCTCTCTCCCTCTCCCCTCTCTCTTCCTTCCCCTCCTTTCCCTCCCTCTCTCCCCTCTCTCTCTCTCTCTCCTTTTCTCTCCTCTCTCTCCTCTCTCCTCTCCTCTTCCCTCTCCTCTCATCTCCCCCTCCCTCCTCCTTTCTCTTCTCCTTTTCTCTTCCAATTTCCTCTTCTCTCTGCTTTCTCCGCCCTCTCCTTTTTTTCCTACTCTTTTCCCTTCTCCCCTCCTCCCCTTCCTTCCCCCTCCCCCTTTTTCCCCTTCCTCCTCTCCCCCCTTTCCCTTTTTCCCTTCCCTTTTTCCTCTCTTTTTCTCTCCCCTCCCCTCTCCTTCTCTCTCTCCCTCTCCCCCTCTCTCTTTCTCTTTCTCTCTCTCTCCCCTCCTCTCTCCTCTCTCTCTCTCCTCTCTCTCTTCTTCCTTTCCCCTTTCCCCTCTCTCTCTCTCCTTTTCTCTCTCTCTCTCCCTCATCTCTCCCTTCCCTTCTTTTCCCCCCTTCTTCTTTCCCCCCCTCTTCTCTTCCTTTCTCTTCCTCCTTTCCATTTATTTTGGCTCCTTTTTTTTTTGTTTTTTCCTAGGCCCTCTTTTTTTTTCCCCTTTTTTCATTTTTTCTCTTTCTTTTCTTCCTTTTCCCTTTTTTATTTTTCAACCTTTTACTTTTTTAACCCCCCTTCTCTCCCCTTTTCCCTTCCCCATCCTTTTTTTTTTTTTTCCCTTTCCCCGGAAAAATTTTTCCCCCCGGGTTGATCCCAAAAACCTTTTTAATTTTTTAAAAAAACCCCCTTTTCCCCCCCATTTTTCCCCTTTTTACAAACCCCCCCCCCCCACCCCCCAAACTCTTCTCCCCCCTTAACCCCTTTCCCTCTCCTTCACTTCCCCTTCCTTACAACAAACACACACCACCCCCCCCCCCCACCCTCAAACACCCCCCCCAACACCCCCCACCCCCCCCACCCCCCACCCCCCAAACAACCACAAACCCCCCCCACACCCCACCCCACCCCCACACCACCCCCACCACCCCTTCCAACCCCCAACCCCCACACACAAAATCCCTCCTTCCCCTTTTCAAAATAACCACCCCTTTTTCTCATCCCCCCCCCATCCCCCTCTTTTAAAAACTTCCCAAACCCCTTCCCCCCAAACCCTTAAAAACCCGGGGAAAATACCGGGGAAAAAAATTTCCCCAAAAATTAAAAAAAAAAAAAAAAAACCCCAAAAACAAAAACCCAAAAAAAAAAAAAAAAAAAAAAAAAACCCCAAAAAAAAACAAAAACCCCCAAATGAACAGGATTTTAACCAAACCAAAAACCCCCACCCACCCCCCACAACACCCCAAACCCCCACCCCCCTGAAAAAACAAAAAAACCTCCCTTTAAACCCAACAAACCCTTTTCCCCTTTCCCCCTTTCCTCTAAACAAACCCCTTTCCCATCCTTTCCCTTGTTTTCCCAAAATTTTTCCCCTTCCCCTTTGTTTTCTTTTTTCAATTTAATCAAAAATGTAAAATTAAAACAAACTTTTTAAGTTTGGGAATTTTTTTCCCGTGAAAAATGAAAGGTGTTAGTTTTTTTTTTTTTAAAGGCCCTCTTTGGGTTTTCGTAAGGTTTTCCCTTTAGTGGAAAATTTTTTAAATTAAAATTAAAAAATAAATTAATTTTCCCTTTAAAAAACAAAATTTTTTTTTAAAAAATTTTTTTTTAATTTTAAAAACAATTTTAAAAAGGGTTTAAGAGGGCCCAAAAAAAAATAATGAAAAGGATTAATGAAAGGGAGAAAAAGGGTTTTTGGGGAGGAGGGGAAAAAAAAAGGAAAAAAAAAAAGGGAAAAAGGGGAAGGAAAAAAAAAAAAAAGAGGAAAAATTTTAAAACAAAAAAAGAAAAAAAAGGGGAAAAAACAAAACCCCAAAAAAAAAAAAAAAAAAAAAAAACAAAACCCCCAAAAAAAAAACCACCCACACACACCCACACACCACAACGTAATAATCCCTGCTCCCTTTCTCTGGGGTTTTTTAAAAGAGGAATAAGCAAGGAAACGGATCGGGCGGGATAAAAAACACAGGGGAAAAGCATACATCCTTGCCTCTTTGCCAGCAACTTTCCCCTTAAATGAATCTTGACCCGCTCTCTATTTTAAGTGTGTGGATGGGGGGGGTGGCGGCAATGAGGGTGGGGGTGTGGTTGTTGATGGGGGGCGCGGGGGAGGGGGGTTGAGAGGGGAAAGGAAAGATGTATAAATGGAAAGTTGGGGAAAATTAAAAAAAAACTCCCGATTAAAACGAATTTGATGCTAAGAGGAGTAGAGAGAAGAAAAAGAGAGAGAGAGAGAGGAGAGAGAGAGAGGAGAGAAGAGGAGAGAATTCCAAAGTAGAAAGCTAAAATTGATAGAAAACCCGTTTCTACTCCAGGTTTGTCTTCATTCGGAGCACATTTTTCCCCTTGGGAAAAGGGGTGGAAAAAATGTAATATGAGCTTTAAGAAAATAAAAAAATATATTTAGGATAGACTTTCCTTAAAAGAGGCCCAAATAATACCTTATATTTACCTCTATTTGAATAATCCATCGTGTTACAGACAAACAGTTAACCTCAATCCATTTTCACATTTTTGTAATGTTTACCTCAAAATTTTATCAGCAAGTAATGGCCGCCAGATACATTAAATTTTTTTTACTTATAATATATCACATTTGAAAGTCAATGAAAAATTAGTTTACCAGATTTTATTCCCACGGCCATAATTTTGTTTATTTACGTTTGATATTTGTTTTCCCCACGTGCACAATACTATTTTCTGTTGCCTGTACAAAATGTGGATTGTAGAATATTTTTGCTCATAATTCAAAGTATAAAGACGGTGCAGGTCGGAAGAAGATTTCGGTCATGTGTGAAATAGATTCATCAGTGTGATATATTTTTTTATTATTCATCATTTGTTATCCATATATGCACATTGATATATCTAAAGTGCGAAAAAGAAATAAAGTATTCATGTTAAAGAGACTAGGTTTTTTCTCACTTTTTCTTTCCTATCTCCGATGTTTCCTCTGTGTATGGAGACGGTGTATACCGTATATAGGAAGGGATGGTGAAGAAGAATGAGGTAATGAAGGTAATAGGGAGTATGAGTAAGCAGTGTGGAGGAAGAAGGAAGGGAGAAAGGAAGTGTAAAGGAGGGAGCAGGGAACGATGGAAGAAAATGGAAACAAGAAATATAGACGTGATGATGATAGCGAGGAGCAGGAGTAAAGCGAAAGAAAAACGATGAGAGAAAAAAGTATACAGCAAGGAATATTGAAAACAGAGAAAGAGAGAGAAAGGAAAATAGAGCAAGGAAGGAGGAAGGCGAATAATATAAAGGAAGAAGAATTTATACAGAAGGGTTGCGATTTACTCACTTTAATTAAGTTTGCGAAAATGAAATATTAGATACAGTGTTGTATCAAATAATTATTGTCATTAGATATCCCTTTGTTATTACTAAATTACGTCTAGGAATTACTGCAGTTGTGGATTTCATTAGTCATTAATTATAAATCCCAGTCTGGTGGTGAGGAGAGTAATGATAAATACAACACCAGGATGTGTTATGTATTGCAGAAACACCGCTCGACCAATACACTTAGAGAGAGAGAGAGAGAGAGAGAGAGAGAGAGAGAGAGAGAGAGAGAGAGAGAGAGAGAGAGAGAGAGAGAGAGAGAGAGAGAGAGAGGAAGAGAAGAGAGAGACTGACTTAGTACTAGTATCATCGTAACTGACAGTAAGCGCCTTGCAACACCTGCCTTGACCTCATCAACACCAATGGACTTGCTATATTCTCCCCTTATTTCCCCTTATCAGCGTCGCTTCTCTCATGCTGTCAACCAGTGTACTTTCATGTTGCTGTATCAGTCCGTCATGTGCTTGTACTGTTGCTTTGTGGTGACGGTGGTGAATCTGGACCGCCCTTACCCTGATATGTGTGTCCTCCACGCCGGGCCGAGGCATCAGTTTTCGCGGCGTCCCTCATCAAGGCTGACCTTGCAACATTCAGTAGTGAAGCGGTGGAGGTTTTTTATGCCACGGCGACCTCCTCCCGCTAACTTGTAGCACTCTAAGGCCAAAGTATTTATTGTTTCAATTACTTAGTTGTTCCATCTCGTTACTCTCTCTCTCTCTCGTCTCCTCTCTCTCTCTCTCTCTTCTCCTCTCTCTCGTCCTCTCCTCTCCTCTCTCTCTCTCTCTCTCTCTCTCTTCTCTCTCTCTCCTTCTTCTCTCTCCTCTCTCTCTCTCCTCTCTCTTCTCTCTCTCTCTCTCTCTCTCTCTCGCTCTCTCTCTCTCTCTCTCTCTCGTCTCTCCTCTCTCTCTCTCTTCCTCTCTCTCTCTCTCCTCTCTCTCCTCTCTCTCTCTCTTTCTCTCTCTCTCTCTCTCTCTCTCTCTCTCTCTCTCTCTCTCATGTAGCCGCTGTTGTCTGGACAAATAGTTATCGGGGTGCTGGAAGGTGCAGTCACTCACGTCACGTCTCGTGCAGGTGGGGGGTTCTGCTGGCTGCTGTTTTCCCGTCACGTCCTGACCTGGCTTCCTCCTTGCCGCTCGACAGGCTTGTGCTTGTTACTGAGTCATTGTATTTTTCATTTTATTCTCCTCTCTCTTCCTCCCCCGCCACCCCCATCCCACCTCCACCTGCCTTCAAATTACGCTTGTTAGTCTTCTTTTATTTAGTTTTATTGTTATTTTTGTCTGACATATTCCTGCTCTCATTTCTGATTCAAATTACCTGGTTAGTTTTATGGAGTGAAACATATTCAATTTTTTTTCATCTCTGTACTAAATACTTAATTGGTGTTTTTAAAATTTATTTTGTGAACATTTTGTGTGGGTTTGCTGCTCCTACATATTCAACATTTTTTATACCTACTATTCTTTTTTTGGGGGGGGATTTGCTTTCAACTTTGCTTTTTCATTTTTTGCTCTCACCTCCCCTTCATCCCTGCTGCCTATCTAGTTAGAGCTGATGTCTCAACTCCCCCTTCTCTCTCTCTCTCTCTCTCGTCCTCTCTCTCTCTCTTCTCTCCTCTCTCTCTTCTCTCTCTCTCTCTCTCTCTCTCCTCTCTCTCTCTCTCGTCCTCTCTCCTCTCTCTCTCTCTCTCTCTTCTCTCTCTCTCTCTCTCTCTCTCTCTCTCTCTCACACTCCACCCACACAGCCCCCTTGTGGTGATCGGATCGCCTCATTGTTTGTCTCTCCCCTGTTCAATAGAATTGGTCAGCGATGTAGAGTCCGCTCTGTTGCCTTTATCCTTGCTCTCCCTCTCTTCCACCGCTTTTTCTCGCCTCTGCAACTCCCTTATTCTCTCTCCTGTCTCCCCACATTTTCGCTGCCTGATTGTTTTCATTAAATTTGTAGCATTAGTGTTTTTTCTTTATTGTTTTTCCTTTTTATGCCGAACCGCCCCTCTCCGTCTTTCTATCTTTTGTGTCTTTCATATCTTTGTATGTACTGTTTCTTTCTTATGTTTTCCTTTGTCAGAAACCGCCCCTCCCTCTGTTCTCTCATTTGTTCTTTATTTCCTCCAACTTTCCCAAAGTTCCGTAATTCCCCACTTCTCTCCTCCTCCTCCACCTCTTTTCCTCACATTCCCATGTTCCTTTTCCCCTCTCTCTCTCTCTCTCTCCTCGTCACTCTCATCCTCTCGTCTCTCCTCTCTCTCTCTCCTCTTCCCTCTCTCTCTCTCTC
>JACEEZ010019171.1:0-10000 GCA_016584305.1 Chionoecetes opilio
GGCCGGGGGGAGGAGGAGTCCTCGTGCTGGACCGACGAGAGTAGAAGCACAACTGACTGGCTGTGCAGTGTGCCAGGCTGCCAGCGCCGCCGCCACTCATGGTTGAGGCCACGCACGCCACGGACGGAAACGGGATACCTCTTTCCCCTCCCCGTTGCTACCTCCCTCCCTCCAGTTACCACTCAACTATTTTGCCGCTCACGTGCCCGTCATCAGGTTCTTCCAAACTGACAGACACGAAAAGATCACGAAATATAAAAACAAATAAAGAAAAATAAGCAGGAAAAAAGCTGTTTGACTTTAATGAGACCCACTGGAATTTTGGGAACATTTTTTTAGATAGTGTATTGACGAACGAAGCAGGGAAGTGCCCTCATAAGTCCTTCACAAACCCACATCAAGCATCGTGTTCTTTGACACGCCGTCACGGGGGTCTTCGAGTAAAAGAGGTGTCATCCTTGATCTTTAAAGGGGAAGTTCTTGTGAGGTAGAATCGGAAAACGCAAACACATTATATTGTTGCGCGGGGCATACACGTCAGTCTTCGGCAGGTGAAGTTCCTTTGTCATATACGTTTTTTTTATTTGATAAATATAGAACAAATTTCCCCGAAGACAACAGTATATCGTGTATACTGATAAACATATTTTTGGTAGGGGAAAATTACCATAAGCTGGCAAACACGGGCGGCAAGTGGAGTTTGTTGGTCCTCCAGCTCGCTCCGACGGGCGGCATTTGGCTTGAAGACGCTGGGTCGTGACTCAGTGCAAGACACCTATAGTATGATGTAGTGTACCATGAAATATGCCATACTCTGTTGTATACTATCTCATCAGAAAATAATAAACTTGTCAAGTTATTGAGGAAAACTAAATTATTCTACTCACCTCCATACAATAAGAACATTTAATACACATGAACATATTAATATAATGTTGACGTGGCTAAATCAACACCTCGCTAGCCACCCACGGCCTCATCCACGCGGGGACCCGGCCGTGGCGAAAGGCAGAAAGTCCCCGCCGCCACCTACAATTAGTCCAGCAGCCAGGGTGTGGAACCTTGGAATTTGTGGTGCATAATTGTTCTCTACGGATTTTGATCACTGAGGGGGTTAATAAGAATCCGTCGGGGCAATTATGGCACCCTTGAGCATTTTGAGAAATTCAAGATGGCGGCTAATATACATAATACACCAAACGTAGAAATGGGTTATATTGATAACTTCCTTAATATTTGACTTACAACAGTCATTTTGGTGTCTAACCATGGGTTTTTTTGTGGTAAAGGAATCCAATAACACCAATGAAATTACAATAGACACTTTTATTTATACGGTCTGAAAAATAGACGGTCTGTTTAAAACTAATAATACATAAAAAAAAAAAATTAATCCCTCCAATGGAATCGTTTACTCAAAACCTAATACACGGAGTATTATGAAGCTTTGGATGCAATATAGGCTACATATCACTGTACTCATATTTTTTTTGCTGAGAAATCACCATAAATTAAAAAAATATATGGCTTTTTTTGGGGCCAAAATATCACAACACGGCGGAACGCGCTGGTGATTGGTTGTGACGTAGTATATGCAGACTCAGATCTCTCCTGATCACTGATCGGCTTGTTTTGGGCTCAGCAAAACCCCCAGTACCTATCCATTCGGGTCATAGTGTTCCCCAAGGGATCCTCGCAGCCCTAACAAGAACAAGAACCTATCCATTAAACATGTCCAGACAAAAAAAACTATCATGGTTGTTTTGTGCCAATGTGCAAAAACACCACAATAAAAACTCCTGAAAAAGTGTTCATAACTTGCCTAAAGACAATAAAAAGAGAAAACACTGGTGGATGTCTGCAAGGCGTGATATGACTGATTTGTCGATGAAGTCATCAAGTTCATACTACTGCTGTGAAGACCATTTTGATGTAAGTATTAATGTATGTATTTGTGCATGAATAAGTAATTGCAAATGATATGTAGCTGTGGGGCTTAGCTGAGCTGTGATAAGTTGCGGGAGTGGATGCGTATGCAAGACCTTTTAGGTAGGGATGAGACGGCTGGAGTTTTTTTCACGTTATGTAGTTGCGGTAGTGGTTAGTTATGAAGGCTTTTTGGGTAGGGATGAGACAGGCTGGAGTTTTTTCACGTTATGTAGTTGCGGTAGTGGTTGCAGTATGTAAGGCTTTTGAGGTAGGGATGAGAACAGGCTGTAGTTTTTTCATGGGTATGGGTAATAATGGAAAGAGTTTTTGCAGTCGTTTCAGAGACAAACCCACTATTTTTTCTTGGGTTACAATAGGTGCTTGTTCTAATGGAGATAGTTTTATTTTGGCAAACCCATAAAAAAAAAAAAAAAAAATCACCGAATTTTATGCTACCGTTTTCAATTAAAAACACTGTATCTCCATCAGAAAAAACCACTAAAACTTTTCCAGGAAAAATTGGTCCGGGTCGTATAGGTTTTAATGAAACCTAACCCAAACCTTATAGGTTTTAATGAAACCTAACCTAACCTTATATGTTTTAAAGAAACCCAAAACCCAACCTTTAAACCACAAAGTATAAACCCAACCTAACCTTATAGTTTCATTTAAAAAATAATTAAAAGACCCTGACTAATTTTCCCGGCCAAAATTTAGTGTTTTTTTTTCTGATAGAGATTCGGTGTTTTTAATGGAAACGGTCCCATAAAATTGGGTTATTTTTTTTTTGTTTTTTTTTTTTATTTAAAAATCCTTTTCTATTTTAATCTACCCAAAGTAAAATTTTTTAAATCCACTTTGAGTGAATCAGCTTTCCGGGGGTTTACAGAATTTTTTTTTTCCAATTTCCAAAAAATCTCATCACATCGATATCAAAAGAAAACAAAAATGAAGAAACCTTTAGCCAGTTTTTCTGTGCCCCCTTTAAAGCACAGGGAATACGGGTAATTTTTTTAAAGATTTATCATTTGAAATTGTCTATTAATGAGGAAGTAAAAATTTAATTGCATTTTTTTTTTAACATACCTGATTTTACACTATTAAGGAAGTCAATAGAAAACTATATTTTTACCCTAATGTTTCACAATAACAAGATAAAAACTATGACTAAAAACATAAGCCCTCAGATTTTCAAAAAACAGTCTTTTTCCCAGAAAAATACTTTTTCTTTATTAGACATGGCAATATGTAGTCATACTTTTTTTTTAATTTGTAGTGCTTGTTATTTTTAAAATTTTAGGGTCAGCCACACAAAAAAAAAGCATGTTTTTCCACCCATATGCTAAGCATCTGTACCTTGCTGCAGTTTAGCTGAGGATTTCCCATCTTTCTTAATGTATTTTAAAAAATCTTTTACTTTTTGGGGCCCCTTAACCTAAACTATGCCACCATCCTGATGTTTTTTCCTCTGATGATGCCCCATGACAGGGAAGTCTCCCCAAAATTTTTTCCAATGTTAAAACCCCCAACCCTGTTTTTTTAATTCTAAAGTATTTGGGTTTTAGTTCCCTTCCCTTTTCAAGCGCTGTGTTTTTAAGCTTTGTGCACCAATGTAGACACACGATGCACTTTTGGTGCACGAAGCAGTAGCTACACTGTATCCTTTGATGCTACTCGTGCAAACTTCAAAGCATGCCAAAGAGGGACTTTGCCTAGAAAAATTTTTTTTTTGGTTTCATTTTTTACAACATCTGAAGTCATCTTGAATCTAAAAAACTGCAAAAACGTTCACTTGTGAGTACCCCAGTATGTTCCTTATGAAGTTTTGTGCAATCGTCAATGCCTAAAGTTCAAAAATGTTGTGAATTGTTCCCAAAATAATCTATATGAGCCCCACTTTGTGAGGAAGAAAAAGGAATCCTCAAAAAATCATCACCAGATTTTGTGAAAGTGGACTTTTTTTCCGCATTTTTTTTTTCAGATTTTCAAGGCTCTTTTTTTTTTTTCAACAAATTTTAGACATCTTCCCTTTTTCCAATATAAAGTTACTGGTGACGGGTTTTCTACACTGCTCTGTCAAGCCCCTCCCAAAAGCACCCGCATGTTTACAGTGCCCCTGTGCGCGTGCAGTTTTGGAATTTGAATCAGTTTTTCCTCTTCAATTCTTGTGATGGCAATAACACTGTAAGGCTTGTAGTCCCCTATGCTCTGGTGTTATCCGTGCAACACTCACAAATCCATCTTTTCGCAGTACTGCAATCCGATAGCATCATCACCATAACCCTCCCCAGCATTGGGAAGACCCAACATCAAAAAAATTAATTACGTAAAAAACTTTTTTTTGATCGCTAATGTTTTTGAAATGGTTTTTATAAAACAAATTTGGTTACGTTTAATTTTGTATGTTGATGATCATTGTTTTCTTGCAGCTATCATTTTTTATTTGGGCCTGTTGAGAAAGGTTTTTGGTAGACCAAGTTATCAGATTGCCTAGTCTTTTCTGATTTGGGGATACTATATAAATGTCTATTAAAGTAGTAGCATGCTTTTAGCAAAAATAGAATATATGATCAACAAAAACCACAAACCGGCTCCCATCACAAAAATTGCCTTTTTATATTGCATCCCAATTTTCCGGGTTTAAAAAAAAGGGGAAATAAGCTAGATAAAATATTTTCCATTTTTTTCGGTTAACTGACTAAACGACGCAATGTTTCCTTTAGAAGGAGGCCTTGGCCCTGATAGCCCCTAGGGAAAAGGCGGTAAATTTTAGAGCGGGGAATGAGACTTTCGGGAGCTGCCCACGTGCCAAAGTGACAAAAAAATCCAAAATGACAATCAAGAATTATTTTGAGAAACATGCAAATCAGTGAGAGGGGGTGTGCTACGCCATGAAAAAGTGATTCACGTTTTTCTTTTTGTTTTTCTAGGTTTTTGGCCATACCCCCCCTTTGACCCCAAACTACAGGGACCTGGGGGAATGGGGGCTTTTGGCGGGGGTAAAAATTTGCGTCGCCCACATTTTTTGGTTATAGGCAGCGTAAAAAACCTTTAGACCTAGGGAAAAAATTTAAAATAAGGAAAACCCCCTGCCCTCTAGGGATTATTTTGAAGGGGGGGGGCCCTTCTGGGTTTATCAAATTTGTTGGGTTTAGATTACCAGGGGGTCCCCTCGTTATAAGTTTAAATTTAAATTTGGTTCGTTAAATTAGGTTTGGTTTGGTTAGGTTGGTTTAAGAAAGGGTTGGGTTAGAAAGGATGGTCGGGGGGGTGGACCACCCCGCTATAATTTTAATTTAAATTTGGTTGGGTTTAATTCCCGGGAGGGTCGGGGGGGGCGGAACTCTCCCGCTAGGTTTGGATTTTCCCTATTAAAAATTTTACCCTAACCCTGAAAAATTACCCTAAAAACTGGGGAAAATTTCCTAGAACAAAAGAAATTCCCCTAGATCTAGGGTAAAAATACTCTTTTACAAAACCCCGAAATTACGTGTTTCCGACGCATTTTTGCCCCCCATAAAAAACCCGCCCCCCCCCCAGGTCCCCAAGCTTTTTGGGGGGGAAGGGGGGAGTATGGCAAACACTAGAATTTTCCCTTTTTTTCATGTCAAAAAATTATTTAATGTCAGGTGATATGTCTGTGCAGCAAATTTATATTTTTTTTAGTGGGGGTTGTATGCCGGGTTTTATGCGGAGTGTCCGGACGCTGGGCCTTGCACCGGATCTGATCCCCAGGCCTGAGTTTCCCTGCCCGGCCCGAGGCCTAGACCACCAGTGCATAAAACTACAATATAAAATCATTTACATACCTTTTTATTTCACTGTTTCATGCTGGGGGACGTACTCTTGATAATAATCAATGTCATTAGCATGTTACTTTTGGTAATTTCGTGAGTCTCCCCACATACCAGGAAGGATCCCATTTGACATTCTGACCCTGTAAGTAAGAAAAACCTTAACAAACAATTTGGTAGAGGTAAAAAAACATAATTGCAATAAAATTTTTTAATAAACCAAATTCCCCTTTCTTGACTCTAAAACAGGGAAAGGGGGGGCAACCCCAACCAGGACTCTTTATGCTTTGAGGTACGTCTCTCCTTGAAAAAAGTGTTTAAGCAAGCAATGGGTAAACAAAAAAATTTATTCAAAAAGGGAAACATAAAATTCATCAAAAGGGAGTATCATGTAGAAAAAATTGCGGGTGTTGAGAAACCAAATTTCCCCAAAGTGTCTTAGCATCTAGGTTTTTCAGTTTTGTGGGAGGCAGTTTTTAGGATGACAAGGGTGTATGTTTTGTTTTGTGGGGGAAAAAAGCCAAATTCTCTTTCTCCCGTTCTCTTGAGTTTTTCATCTGTCTAGCTGTACATTTCTTTGCGGTTTTTTTTAAGCCCCCCTATAAGGACTCCCTACCTAAAAAGTAAACGCTTGCCTAGTGCACGGCCCTTTCCGTGTCTATCCCTTTTTCCTTAAACTACAACTTATTATTACAAACACAATAATACCTACACTCATTGAAGGAGGATTATGGTCTTTGCGGTAGTTGGGGGAAAGCAAGCTTGTTGGTGGGGAGGTCCCGGTGGTACATGGAGGGCCCCTCTCAAAAACTGTGTTTTTTCTCTTTGTCTGCGCTGTTGGTCACAACATGGCGCCAGTCGTTTTAGAGCGTATACTTTTCCTGTACTTAAAATTTGGGTGTATATCAAAAATACTGTTCACATAGAAAAACAACATCACTGCCCCCCTTAAGGTTGAAGTTTCAAATCAATCGTTACTCAAATAATAAAATGGGTCCATTTGACGGGAAAAAGTACAAAAACAATATTTTTAAAACCCAAACTAAGATGGCCGAAAAAAAGGGTAGCGTTTCATTAACATATTTACAGAGAATTCAGCCTTAAAATCCCCCATGTTTATGAATCCAAGGGATTAAGCAAACTATTCCCACTAAACATAACAAAAAACACAAGTGTTTAAAAGACGAACCCATTGCTAGGTCCAATAGGAAATCATTAATCAAACACATCGTCATCACGATCCCCCATCATTACTTTCATTTCATCCCAGTCATTGGTATCCCCTATCCTTGTTTCAGCAATGTCCCGCGATTCCGACATGTTCTTATTTTTGCTCAACAGCGCAAAAAACAAAACAGGAAACCCCGACCCGCCAACACCCACCTCCGTTGGCATGGGGTTTCGCTTGACACCACATTGGATCAGCTTCATAAGTGTGGAGCAATTTCCCTTTGTGGTGCATGGGGGGTCACTGGCATTTAAATACACCGAATCGTCATCAATACCCCGCCGTTCTCCAGGGGTCCATATCTGGTGCCTCGCCACTCAGTGCCGACCTCCAATGCATGCTTTAAAGTGCCCCCTTTCCCTTCCGACAAACGCTTCACTTGTAGAAAAAGAGTCTTCATTGGTGAACGACCAAACATTTTTTTTGCCCAGCTAGAGATCCATTCTGTATCGGATATCTGACATGCTGTCGTTTTTGGGCCAACTTTTTCCCCCATGCAGTGAATAAACTGGGGGGCTTCTCGAATTATTGTCTCGTGTTGGGCTTTAGGGTTTTCTTATGTTGTCCAATTTAAAATCCTGCTTTAGGGCTTTTACTGGTTTGATTTTTTTAAATTTCCCCAAAAAAAACAAACCAAAGTGTCGCATCCGTCAAGCATGTGCTGCAGCAGTTGGGAAAACCTGGGTTTTTTGGAAAAAAAAAAAAAAAAAAAAAAAAAAAGAAAAAAAAAAAAAAAAAAAAATATTAATGTCTTTTTTTGGGGTTCATTGGGAAACCCTTGGGAAGTCGGTTTTTCCCAGGGTTTTTTAAATTGACTTATGTAGAATTAAAAGGAATACCCCAAACAACGTTTTGGGGTTTTGGTTTTTTTTTGAAATTTAATTTAATAGGCCCCCTTTTTGTGTTGCCCCAATTTGGAAAAATTTGGGGGGAATTGGGGGTCGCTTCATTTTTTTGGAAGTTCCCCTCCACTGTCACCCCCTTTTTGGGGTCAGGTTTTCTTTTTTGTAAAAAACAATCGTTTGAACCCGGATCTTGGGCAAAATTAAAGTTCCATAAACATTAGATCCCTTTTGTTGCCATGAGACCCCAATTTCGAATCCCTTTATAATGCAATGTTCTTGAATGTTGGGGTTTTCCAGAGATTTTTTGGCAGCTTTTGGGTTTTCCTTTTTTCTTTGTTTTTTCCATCAAAACCTTGGGAAGGTCCCCTCTTAGACTAATTTACCAAAGCTCCATACTTAAAATCCTCTTGAGAAATTTTTTCAAAATCCACTTCCCCTTTTTTTGGGTAAGGGGGGTTGGTTCCTTTTTTGGGGTTTCCGAAGGTTTTGACTGTTTTGGGTTTGGGATTCTCCAATTTCAATTTTTCTTTGTGGATTTAAGGCGGGGATTTTTTCCCTTTTTCCTAGATTAAACCTTGGTTCTTCCCATAAAAATTTAAATTTAATTCATTAAATTTTGGAAAAAATTATTAAAAAAATCCCTCTCCCTTTAAAAAGGTTAAATTTCCCTACACTGTTTGGGCCCCTTTACAAAAAAAATAACCTTGGCAATTGTTTCCAAACCTTTCCCTTTTTTTATTTCATGTCTCAAAAATTTTTAATAAAAAATTTTAGAAACTAAAAATTTACTTTTTAATAAAAAAATTTAAAAAAAAAATTCAAATTTCAAATTTATTTTTAAAAAAAATAATAAAAAAACATCCAAAAATTAAAAAACCCCCGTAAGCCCAAAAATTGGCATTGCACATAAACACTTTAACCCTAATTAAAAAACCCAAAAACCCAAATTGTATAAAACAAAATTTCCCTTTTTTTTTGGTTCCCATGAATTTATAAACCCAATAATTGTTAGTAAAAAAAAAGTAACCAAGGATTAATTAGAGAGATTAATAATCAAAATTTAATCTAAATTTTTAAAATAGGCCCAAAAAGCTCTCGATTTAAAGCAAAAAAACCTTAACCCCTTCCCCCAGTTTCAAAATTCAATATATCATTTTTTAAATAAAAAAAACAAAAAAAATTTGGTAGAAAAACAGGAAAACATTTATCATGGCTGTTTTTTTCCCTACCCAAATTTTTTCCAAAAATTTATTCCCCCTTTAGTGTATTTTTAAAAGCCCAAATGCAAAGTTCACCCCCCGATTTAATTTACACAAAAACCGGAACTTAACCCCATATTAAGGTTGCCAAAATATTTTTTGGGGATAAAACCCCCCCAACATCCCAGGGAGTTCACCCGGTTCCCCCCAAAGTTTACAAAAAATGTGATCCCCAAAGCTGGGAAAACCCTATCCAAAACCCGGGCCCAAACATTGAAACCCATTCCACATCGGGCCCCCAATTTTCTCTCAGGAGGACCTTGGGCGATCCAAACCAGAAGGTCCGGTTTTAATTGCAGAATATGGACTTTTAATGTTTCCCTAAATGGGGTGGCCCCCGACCCCAACGCCCGCCCCCGGGAAACATCCAGGGCAATTTCCAAAAACCCTTCCCACCCCAGGGGCTGCCCTTTGCAGCAAGGCTGGGCCACACCACCCCCGGGGCAGCCCAGGGCCCGCCCCAGGGTCACCAACGGACCCCCGCCCTGGGGGGGAACAAAAGGGGGCTCAGGCCCCCCGGACCAAGGCCCAGACGACCGGGTCCCAAAACCAAAAAGCCAAGGGAGCGGCGCGGACCCCCGTCCCACCAAAACTCTGGGAGGGAACCAAAAAGGGGGGGCGTGGCCTCAGCCCCGTCTACCCCCCAGGCCGCCCCCACAACAAAAAGGTTAACTGACCCGAAAACTGTCGGGCGGGCTACTGCCCAAAGGGGTCAGGATTTGAGGGCAAACACCATCGGGAGCACATCTCCCCGCGGGGGCATTACCCCCCTGTCCTGCCCCGCCAACCGTCCCCCCCCTGGGGCCAATCCCGAAAACCAAACCCGTCCACCTCCCAGGCGGGGGGCTGCTGAGTGTCGCGAACCCCAGGCCCGCCCTAAAATGTTTCGCCGCCCCCCGGGAAAAAAACGTGCTTTTGGAGGTTTTTTGAGAGCACCCCCCCCCG
>JACEEZ010019173.1:0-2500 GCA_016584305.1 Chionoecetes opilio
TCCTTTTTCTCTTTTTGCGGCCACGGGGCAAAACATTTTTTTACAACACAACACACCACACACACACACACACACACTGCGGTTTGTTGGCGTTTCTCTCCCACTTCAAGAAGCCGTCAAGGCTCTGAGAGTAGAGGTGGACCGAGAGCTAAGGTTGACGGCCACATCAAACACATTGCAAAAAATGCCTCTTACAGGGTCTCTGCCCTGCGAATGGTAGCCAGTACTCCATAACGTACTCCGTGGTGTAGGGGAAGCACGCTTGGGTCACAACCAAGAAGTCCCGGGTTCGATCTCCGGGCAGAGCGGAAACAGAATGGTTGTTTCCTTAATACCCGAGCCCCTGTCCACCCAGCAGTGAATGGGTACCGGGTGTTAGCCGGGGTTTGTGACCTGCTCTCCGGGGTGCTTGCTTCGGCCAACACAAAGCACTAAGGATGAATGATAAAAAAAATGTTGATATGGAGACGGGGTCACACGAGCATTGCTTTGGCCCTGTAAAAATACAACTAGAGAACACACACACACACACACACACACACACACACACACACACACACAACACACACACAACACACACACACACACACACACACACACACACAACACACACACACACACACACACATCACACACCACACACACAACACACACACACACACACAACACACACACACACACACACACACACCACACACACACACACACACACACACATCAGGGGAGGCGGTAGCAGAGTGGTTAGCGTCTCCGCCTGGCGTTCTCTGTGACCTAGTACGATCCCCGAATAAAACCAAAACATTTCTGCACCATCGAGTGGCCTAAGAACACCCACATGCCCTGCCCATTAACTTTACTTTCGATTGCGAGTGCATCGGAGGACACAGGGGGGCGGCATGAAGCCTCTAATCACAGGCGTCACTATAAAAATCCTGCCTGCGCCACCATGGGCGAGGACCAACCATCACAGCCCTCAAGTGAACCTCTAGAGCAGTGGTTCCTAACCTTTTTTGGCAGCGACCCAAAATCCTGTCCAGATCGACCATGGCGACCCAAGATTCTGTCCGGATCGACCATGGCGACCCATACTATTACCACCACCACCTACATACCCTCATCAGCATTTTGTTTCAAAATAATTATGCTTCTGAAAACGTGTGACAGAAACAAAAATTACATGCATGGATTAATTTTGTTTTAACGCAATTAGTACATCGACATAATAATGATCCATGATAAATATAACAATACCTTAGGATTAGCTAGTATAAAGGAAACCAAAATGCTTTTGTTCATTTCATAATATAAAATGAGGAGCAAAATGTGGCTAAGCTTTACCATTGTGGAGGAATAGCAGTGATTCATACAAGCTTAGTTGACATGCAGTAATATTATAATCAATGAGATCCTTAACATTGGATTGGTTTCATCAGTTCCTCAAATCTGGTTTATTTTGATGATAGGCTGCATCATAGGAAATTCTCTGGTTGTAGACGGTTTCTGTAATTTGTCTTCGTGACTGTGAGGGCTGAAAATCCTGCATCACACAGGAAAGTTGTAGAAATGGAAGGAACACTTACAAAGGTCCACCTCCAAGAATGGCCTTTTCTTTGGAAATTTGATCAAAAATGAGCTTAGTGATTTATGTTGCATTTTGAAATTGTAATGAAGGGTTTCGTCAGTCTGGATCTCGATAAGCTGCTCCTGTGGCTTGATTATGTTTGTAATTCTATCAGGCAGATCGCAGCTTCAATGTTAAAGGGGTTTCTTATCCAACTGTATTTAAGCCCATTTTCTGGAATGTAATGATCAAGCTCTGTAATTAGCTTGGATATAATTATGTTCCACAATAATGTGTTGGACTTGGTTGAGATAAAGTTTTTCATCCCCCAGAAGTACATTTAGAGATGGAAAGGATGCAGTCTTTCCAGCTTTAATTTCATTCATCCACAACTTCAGTCTTCCTTTGAATGCTGATAGTTTCTCGGAAAGTCTAACTAATGCCTGATCAACTAATGCCCTTGCATTGAAATGTTCAAGAAATTTATCTAAGCAAAAATATATGCAAGATAGACTACTTGCATCAATCACTTTGAATCTCAGAGTTTGTGGGCCAATGGATGACTCTTTTCCGCCAAAAAATATCTCAGTCTCGGTCCGCTGCATCAGCAATCGTTGGAGCACCTTTCCTCATGACAGCCACCTAACCTCACAGTGGTTCAACAGATGTATATGTTCAGAACCATAATCAGAGCACATTTGAGTGAATAACATTGAGTTGAGAGCCCTAGCTTTAATGAAATTAACAACTTGAATTACCTCCTGCATCACATTCTGTAACTCATGTGACAACTTCTAAGAAGCAAGATTTTCAAGGTGGAGGAGACAGTGAACAATCACCATACACGGATTTTCTTGCTTAAATCGCGCAGTGAAGCCATGACGTGCTCCTAACATTGTTGGTACACCATCACAACAAACACTGTAACACTGCCTTCCA
>JACEEZ010019173.1:7500-12500 GCA_016584305.1 Chionoecetes opilio
TTTTTCATACATTCCCTTTTAATCCTCCTTTATATTCCCATCTCTATCATTCTATTTGTTATTGTATTATATTCTTCTTATATTCTTTTGCCTCACCACATGCTCAGGAAAAGACAAGTTGCGATATACAAAATGATCGAATTAATATGAAATTGAATAATATATAGTGAGTTATAAGAGGAAATAGCATGGAGTTGTAGCCAGTCCCTTCTTTCCCCTCATCTCTTCCTCATTCCTTATATAGAGCAGTGTTTCTTAACCTTGTTACCACCACGACCCCTTCAGTAGTGTGTCCTTGTCTCCATGAAATTGGTAAATTCTAAATTCATGAAATTGGTAGTCTATTCACTTCCTCAACCAAGGTATTTCGAAATAACTCTGAATCAGAAAGAAAAACGGAACAAATAAGATATAAAATATAATAACAAATATAATAATGATAATAACTGAAAATGATATTTACCCGTGAACTGCGGGAGCAAAGATTTATTTAGTGCCGCCAGTGCGGGGATGTGAGTAAAACAGTTCCCATTACAGAATTGGATGAAAATCACATCAACGTCAAGGTAGTAGAAATCCGCATCCGGCAATATATCTATTTTTAACCCAAACGTATGGGGTTGTGATGTGTTTGTGGTCGGAAGTTGAAATATCTGGCCAGAATGGCACCAACCAGCTAGCGAGAGACTGCTGAAGTGGGTTGAGAGATGCCACTCCTTGGGATTGTTCCAAAGATTTTGAGGGGATTATTCAAGTATTTCTCCAGTAGTTTATCTCAAGGTAAGCATAGGTACCGTTGTACCGTACCTTGAGATAAACTACGGGAGAAATACATGAATAATCCCTCCAAAAGTCCCAAGATATACAAAAAATATCATAACGCCAGGACCTAAATCCCAAGATCTTGGGAAAAACCCTATGGAGTGGTATATCTCTGCGTACAGCGTAGTTAGGCAGATGGTGGTGTGTGTTATCGAGGGCTGACATTAAGGCGTATATGTGACACAGTTTGTAGACTTCTACGAATGTTGCGCGGTTTTTGTATGCTTTTTAAAATTGCGCTTCCGGAAGGCATGCCACTGTCGCTCAGCAGAGCCTTCCGGAAGGCATGCCGCAGCCCACGGGATAATACTAATAATAATAACACAATAATGATAATAATGATTATAATAAAAACATTTGTAATGCTAATAGTAATACTGTAAATTTCTAAGAAAAAAATAATAGTAATAATTATGATAATAACAATTATAATAATGGCAATAACAATAATAATAATAATGATAATAATAACAACAATAATAATGATGAAAGCGATAGTGATAATGATGATGATAATAATAATGATAATAATAACAAAATTAATAGTAATAATATTAACAAATTAATAATATTCCATAAAAGTCTTCATAGTTAGTAAAGCCTGGCAAAGCGTTACCGCAGAGTTTACAGCCATACTTCCTTCCCTGAAGCAACTTTCTTCGCTCACTCTCACATGTGAGCTTCATGTTAAAGCGAAGGCCGAGCTTATAGTTAAATACTTGACAGTTCTTCCTTGTACTCTCTTGGCTCACGCCCCCCTAGGTAATTACCAACGCCCCCCAGGTTAAGAACCGTTGATATAGACCCACACTCCCTCCTTCTCTCTTTAACGCCTTTTCAATCAATCAATCAATTATCGGAGACATACGCCGGGGAGCGTGTCGTGTCGCCCAGCCTACGACGCTACGCCCGGGGGTCACCACGCGCGATTCCCCATGCAGGCTCATTTCCCATACCAAGGAGCTCTCGACAAGAAACATCAACTTGCCCCAGCCACGAGCCTTGTGGGCGCCCCCTTGGCCTCCTCCACGCCAGATTGTCTCTTACAGATACAACCCGATGAAAAAGATCGGTTTCAGGGTAGCGTGCCACAGGCCCATGTATGCCTCCGTGCGATAATAACATTATTATTATTATTATTATATAGCCGAAGTTGGCACTGACGGACTATGCAGGTAATAGGCCTCGATTCAGTCTCACGGTGCAATCGCTTATTTGACAGATAATCATCCCAGCGATACCCCATGATTCTGCGAAGACACCTATTACCAAAGGCATCGAATCGTCTCTTCAAGTCGCTATTTAGTTTCCATGTCTCACAACCATAGAGTAAGACAGGGATCACAAGTGACTTGAAGATCCGAATCTTTGTCCTCCTGCACAGCTACCGACAACGCTAAATACTCCTGCTGAGCTAGTCCATAACACCGTGGGCTATGCCAATCCGCCAAAGATTACTGCATCATCGGCAAAAACAAGATTAGTGATCTTGGTGTTGCCGAGTCTCCACAATCAATTTGATCTACAACTTTACCATACAAGTGTTGAAAAGTGATGGGGCAAAGACGCACACTTGCCTCACTTATGTATTCACAGGAAAGAAGCTGGATACACCTCTTGCACACTTCACAGCACTCGCAGGCCCATATTTTTTAATTTTGTATTATTATTTTTTGTACATATGTACCACTAGCGCCTGTAGGCAGTGGTGACCCAGGGCTCGGATGGTAGGCTCTGGAGGTTTACATGAGGGCTCTGAGGGTTGGTCTTCGCCCGTGGTGGCGCAGGCAGGATTCTTATAGTGACGCTTGTGATTAGAGGCTCATGCCGCCCCCCTTGTGTCCTCTACTCACATGCCCTGCTTATCAACTCTACCTGTGTCCAAGGTAAAGTTGATAAGCAGGGCATGTGGGTGTTCTTAGCCCACTCGACGGTGTAGGAAGGTTTTCGTTTTCTTCGGGGATCGAATTCGGGTCACCGAGAACGCCAGTTGGAGACGCTAACCACTCCGATACCACCTCCCCCAAAGTACAGACCAGTCATCAAACCAATTGTCCTTGCAGGAATCCCGCGAAGTCGCAGAAGATCCAGGAGTGATTCACGATGCACTGAGTCAAACGCCTTCTTGAGATCAACATAGGTTGCAAGCATCCCCTGTCGAAACTCACGTCGGCCTTCCACTAGGACACGAAGCGCTAGGATACGAATCCTTTTCAATACGAATATATATTTTCCATATTCCTCTCCTCCTCCTTCTCCTCTTCCTTCTCATCCTTCTTATATCCATATCCTCCTTCCTCTCCTCCCAGCTTCCCCCCCTCTTTCCCTCCCTCCCATCCTCTAGTCTAGGGCCTTTACCTTCTCCCCACTTCCCCCCAAAAACTCCCCGAGGATGTAGTGCAGACCAACTTTGTGAATATATATCGGGTGCTGCATTGACTGCCTGCAGGACTGACTGACTGACTGACTGACGGACTGGATATAAAAGAAACAGAATAATTTTCTGACTGATTGACAGAATAACTGACTGAATGACTGACTTACTAAGCAAAATACCAACTGACTGACTAATAGAATAAAACACCACTGACTAACTGACTGACTTGACTGACTTACTAACTGACTGATTGATTGAGCAAAATACCAACTACTGACTGATTAACTCAATAAAACACCAACTGACTGACTGAATGAAATGACTGACTGATTGACTGAACAAAATGCCAACTACTGACTGAGTAATTGATTAAACACCAACTGACTATATGACTGACTGACTAACTAACTGAATGACTGATTGACTGACAGACTGACTGACTGGCTGACTGACTGACTGACTGAATGAATGACTGACTGACTGACTGACTGACCAACCAACGCTTATCCATGATTAAGAATCTAACTTTAGAAAAAAAGGAAATTGAAAGAACAGATGGCAAAATGATAAAACATCTTACCTATCCCAAAAAAGTATAAATCAGGATTCGTATCCATCTTACTGTATCATGCATTCAATACCAGAATCCACGCTTTTGTAAAACCACCCCGTGTGTTTCCTGTGTGATGCCAATTAGATTGTTGTTTCCTGGAAATCCCTGACAACGTGGCTTTGAAGAGAGGAACAAATTGAACAGCATACACCTCGTAAAAAAAGTATTTGTATTGCTGTTATTATTGTAGTAGGAACACAGTATATAGACAGCACTGAGACCCTTGCTTTTTCTGCTGTGGAAAGGACATTAAAGCAGGACATGAAAGCTATAAAAGACACATACACTGCAACATAAAAGAAGTAAATATTTAAAAAAGTAAATGAAAAAATAAGATAATTGTATTGTCGACTTTCATTGTAAATACGCACTGATAAATACAACCCTAACGAAAAGAAATGAAAGGAAAAGGTATAGAAGGAAATTAAAATACAGGGAAATACCACCTCGAACGTTGTGCTTCGTATTCATTTCAGTAATGCTTCGTTCACCTCAACTCGAATGTAGGCGAAAAAAACTAACTTTCTATTATCTTATTTTATTGAATGGTAGTCGAATAAATTCCCATCCTCTACTACCACCTCTTCCTTTTCCTCTACCTCTTCTTCCTCTTTATCTCCTCTTCCTCTATCTGTATATTCTCTTCCTCTACCTCTACGTCCTCATATATTATCTCCTGTACTACCTTCTCTTCCTCTTATTTTTCATTTACCTCCTCTACTTCTTCCTATTCCTCATCCTCTTCCTCTTCCTGTCCTATCACAACTCAACACAACAATTCCTGTTGTATACCTATCACAAAAAAATACAGTATCTTATTTAACTCAAAATAACAGAGCGCTTGATTCAACGCCGCTATTCTTGTGTCACTGTTATTGCCTTTGGACTGCCGCTTGAGGGGGATAAGTCAGCCTTTAGCCACAGCCCGTATTGTGAAAAGTGGATGATTGGTGGATGAATGGTTGAATACACTTCTGGCGTTCCACCTCAGTATTGGGTTCATGTCAAGGAATGGGTGTGTTTTTGTGGAGGAAGTGGATTTATATGCTTCTTCATGAGGGGGGAGGGGGGACCATAGGTGGCTGGGGGATGTGCATGAATGGATTAGAGGTGCAAAGGAGAAGAGTTAGTGTGATATTAGTGGGTCTCGTGGGAGCGTGGATGGAGATGAGGATACGAGCGAGCGTT